>JAULBZ010001405.1:0-22394 GCA_032360805.1 Neoturris breviconis | reverse complement strand
CTGATAAAAAATTTTCCTCAAAAAATATTAAGTTATGAATGATATATCACAAGGGATCAAAGCGAACCATGCATCACGTTTCCGCCTTTTGAGAAAAACATGTTTTCCCAGCAAACGAGATTAAGAAAACAGTTATAGAAATTTGATTTGCGTAATAAAAATTTGATTTGTGGCAGGCAAATGATTTTTTCTTTGGTTTTGCAAAGTGTTTAATAGCCGTTTAGCGATGCAAATTTTGCTGTTTTGTGATCTTACAGACAAGCGTAAAATTCTGTTTTGTGCACTTTGGTCAGTTTCTTTTAAACATGCCTACATTCAAAGCCCAGACGCATCTAGTGCAACCAATCAATCTGGCGACAACCTGAATGTCTCCATGGACCAGAGTCATCTGACACTTCCTAAGAGGCCAACCGAGGCTAAACCAGTTGTGATATACATAGGAACTATGGATGTGCAACAACGTTTGGTCTGTAAATTAGCAGCAGCACTTTGTAGAGTATTGGAACTTCTTTCAAATAGGCTATTAAGCCTTTTTCTGCTAATTTGACAAGAACTACACCAAATTAGGGATTGATTTCACGCTTAGTTATAAGAGGTCTCCTCCCTATGACTAACTCTTGTTAAAACTGAATCATCTATCCCATTTTTAAAACTTATCAATTTGTCTTTCAAATCAGGCATTTTTCCTACAAACTTAAAACTGCCAAGGTTATCTCTTTTCATAAAAAAAAGATCCAAATTGGAACTTACAAATTATCGATCTATATCTTTACTTTCAAAAATTGATAAGATACTGTATATGAAAAACTCATATACAAACGTGTGTATGAGTTTTTTGAAGCAAACAAGGTCCTGTATAAGCAACAACTTGGTTTCAGAACAAATTACTCAACCTCCAAAACTCTTCTGAAAAAAATTATGGATGCTCTTTGATAAAGGAATTTGTGGTACCCCACTCTCTCTATTTAAGTCCTACTTACAGGACGCCAACAATTTGTATCCCTCAATGGAGCTATGTCAGACTATGTCAGCAGATAATCTTATCCCATATGGTGTCTCTGGCTCTGTTTTAGGTCCTCTTTTATTTTTAATTTATATTAACGACTTGAATTGTGCAATAAAATATTCTCCGGTACATCACTTTGCTGATGACACTAATCTCCTCTTCTTGCAGTTCAGCAAATCTTTAAAACAACTGGCCAAACAAAAATGAATTTTGACATTGACTCAATGCCAATAAAATCTTGAAGACTTATATATCTATTTCTGATTATCTGTCTGGGTGTTTACTTCAACGCACTAACTCACAATTCACTGGCAGCTTTTATATTTTACATGCATGGACTCCTTTTTAAACAATCTTCCATTTGATTGTTTTCTTAGTACAAAAAACCAATCAAATGCAAGATCGTTTAGGACTCGTTTAGGGTGAAAATCATATAGAGGTCCATGTAAGGGCTGCCTAATTCACCAGAACTCACTGATTATATTCACACTCATAAAAAAAAAGTTCGAATAGAATCAATTTTTCCATACCCGTTGATGATCTTTGACCATACACGATTCGCAAACGTTCATACGGCAGACATAGCAGAACTGATTAGTGACATTTCGTTGCTTACATTTGCAGACTCCCATTGCTAGTTAGATATAAATGGCTGTACACAACGAAACGAACTGTATTGAAAAGACGCTGTGCTGTGGCGTTGCGTTGAAAAAAAAATACACGTCCTCTTTATTTGGCAGCCATTTTTAAAGTGACGTCTCGATTGTTTTATTATTTACTCACATTATTTTGTAAAACACTATTGGTAAATCGAGGCAATTCGAATAACAACATCTTCTTCCGAAGAGGGTCTTTCAAACGAAGAAGGTCAAAAAGTCTCCTGGTCTCGACAGTAAGTAAGTATTAAGTAAGTAAGTAGTAATTACAGTCAAATACACCAGACCAGTAATTTAAGGATTGCGGAGCGTGGGTGTATCACTATGTTCGCGAGCGAAATTTTAGGACAGGCAAGTCGGCAGAGGAACACAGACAACAGGTAGGACACGATGAGCGAGCCGAGGGAGGAGGGTGCCGACTCCCCGGACATTCACGGGGGTGTCCGGGGGAAAAAAATAGTTTTTTTCGTCAAAAACCCCGGACCACCCCCGGACATGTCCGGGGGGGTCAAATTCAACGGACCGACTCAGCGGTATAAAATGCGCGTACATGCGCAAATGTAATTATGCCGACTATAATTAATCATTTGTTCATCGTCACCCGCGCGCACGTATATTTTTGAATCAATAATCACCGCATTTGAGTTGATTATTTACTTCAAATATTTATATTCTCATCTCTAAAGAAATCTGCAAAGATTTGCTGTGGACTTTAAAGTTTTTAACCACTTTATGCTGCTACCCAGTGGGCAAAAACTTGTTCAGTCCGCAGTATAATATACACATCAGATCTGTACAATTGATTAACCTCATATATCGTACGAATGTATCACTGAAACCACTCGTAGAAAAAAAAAATTCAGACAGACACGCTATAAACATGCAATACAACGAATGAGCTTAAAGGCCGTTTTCCACTTCATAAAATCTTCCGCGGAACGGAATTCCCCAGTGGACAAAAACTTGTTTAAAGTCAGCAAAATAACGGTAGAACAATGTTCAGTAAACATTGTTCTAACGTTATTTTAATGACTTTGAACAGGTAGAGGGCGGGGGATAATTACGAAGCAAATCAAATCAATACTGGTTTGAATAAAAAATTTAACAACCTTTTCCTTTTCCGTAAGGAAAGAACGAACGAACATTGTTTTAGTCGAAAGTCATTACGATAATTTTTACGTACATGTGAATAGAGCTTTAATAAATTTATTGTTTTATAATCATGACCATGAAATAAACATTCTATTTTGAATAGATATGTCTAGACGAATTGTTCAACCTATTTTATTAAAACTGGTAAACATGTGTGCTTTTCATTAAAAGACTTGTTCAAAGTTACCAGTGAAGATGCTAGAACACCGTCGCTCGACGTTGCTCTAGCGTCTTTACTGCAGACTTGGAGGAAGTTTTTAAAATGACAACGGGTTTCTATTATTTCTATTATATAATATTATTTGTAAGTTCAATAAGTTGTTTCTCTATGCATGTCTTTATTTAACAAATTGAAACCAGGTTGAGAGATGGGTTACCATCATTCGGCCACTTTGTTTTGATTCTAAATTTTGCAAAATATGTTCAAGATAATGCAACCTAGCAGGGTCATTCAAAACTATTTAAATAGGGTTTCCTTTCCAAAAAAATTAGAAGAATAACAGTTACTCTACTTGCGCTATCGACACATTTTGAACTGCGAGTCCCTTCGTGACAAAGTTTTCACGCAATATTTTTCTTCGAGCATTTTTGGACCTCAGAGAAACAGTTAGGCGTTAGGCAAGCTTAGAACCACGAACGAACATAAGAACAAGTTTCAACATTTTGATTTGATCCAAAAAAAATGTCCGGGGTAAATCAATAGTTTTTTTCAAATCCCCGGACATCCCCGTGAATGTCCAGGGGATCAGCACCCTCCTGTGCCTTAAATGCCACATGAATATCTGCTGCCAGTTTTGGATATTGTGTTGGATAGAAGGAAGGTTTTATCAGTATTTGCTGCAAAAAAATGAAATGTCTGCCAATTTGATGTGTCTAGCAGTCATGTTTATTGAGGGGTAAGGGTTGGGCCAAGCAGTTATCGAGACAAATAGACAAACTGCCAAATATTTAATATTGGCGGGCAAAAAAAGCCAGATATAATTTAATTAAATGCAGGATAGATTTAGCTAGCTATAATAGCTAGCTAATAGTTCTATCACCCTTTGAGAGACGTATGCCTTGATGGAGATGCTACAATAGTTTCCTTTGTTAATAATTCTGGGGTGATAGAAGAGACAAAGACAAAAAAGAGACCGTCATCGATCATGCCAGCTAGGCTGCATTATTATATGGCTCCTGCATATGATGGATACAACAAAAGATAAAAAAAGCAAAGAGGATGATCTCTGAAAGATGTCTGCTCTTTTCATTAGCAGCCATGGTTACCTATATGTCGAGTGAATTCTGAACAGGAAAGTGGACAGTGGATATATCTATATTATATACTCTTTCCTGCGGTCTTCTCTTTCAAAAAATGAAAGTGAAAGCAAAAGTGAGATTTCGTGATACGCGACATGGCAATACAAAATTACGGCAGACGAGAACGAAAAGGAGTATTTTCGCTAGCCTAACAACAGTACATACGTACTACCAGGCTAGCCATTAGTTACTGTAATAAAAATACTGTTCGCGTTCAGAAATAAGCTCTGTGATCAAGGTTGGTTAGCTTTGGTAAAAAATAGCCACAATTATAATGTAGTTATCACGAGATTGTCAGACCAACCCTCGTCTGTCTCGTCCACAGCGCTTTTCTTATAATGTTCTAGTCCGGGGATATACATCAGCCGTAAAAAGAAAGATAAAAAAACGGGATCAAGTTTGGTTCCACCAGACTAATAAGACTAAGCAAATTCGTTCGCGCGAATTTCAAATGAAGCAACTACGTTGGTTGAAAGCCCCGAAAGCGACGTTTACATGACTGTTAAAAGTGAAGAGGCGCTGTGTATTAGCGTGAGGGCCGTTCCATATTTGTTCGTTTCACCTTTAAAAAGGCCTGTATTGAATTCCTACTTAACGTCAAAAAAGAAGTTGTTCTGATATGACAAAAATAAAGTATTTTGACGTTGCTTAAGCATTCAGTGCCAGCAGGGTATAGAAATTAAACGTGAAATGAACGAATATTGGACGGCCTACAGACTTGTCCCTCAACCTCATTCCTAGGGCTTCTTGCCGGGAACGAGGTTGACTTGTCCCCCAATGCTTCTTTGAGTAGTTTTCGTAACGTAACAAAAATATGTATCCCTTTGATAAAAAGGGGGTAAATATTCGTTATAAAAATATGGCATATAAATACTTACCATCTACTGTTGCTTTCCATAAACGTTCATTTAAAAATCTTTTTCTTACTACTTCCCATTTATATTCTAGTATTTTGTTGCGATAAGATTGCTTGCTATCTTTAGAATCACTAGGAGTAGTTACTTCACTTGATGTGATTGGCGGCATCATCGCAGTGTAATCAAACTGATTATAAGTTTAAGAGAATTAATCCCTTCTGTGGGTGCTTTACAATTCAATTGACATACAATAGTTAGTTAATTTAATTTGATGTCTTTATTTCGGAAACCTTGAGTTGTCTTTTTAAAAACCACACAACACTCACTTGTTAGAAAGCTGCTATGCATTACACATCTAATCAAAATAAACGTCACTTCTCGTTAAAATTAAACCACAATTTCAAATCTCAAGATGTTCTTGAAAATCGTGATTACTCGCCTTAGTGTATAATTATTTATTTTCTATATATGTATAAATTTATTTTCGATCATCCTACGATTAGCAATAATCAAGAAAAACAAGTCAGCTTTACAGTGAATCGATGATGTTTATTCCGACAAAAGCTTTTTTGTTTGACAGAGTAAGAGAAGGTGACGCCGAGACAATTAACTTTTAAAGTTAACAATCTATCAATCTATAAAAACTAATCATCTATAGTAAAGTAACATAATCTTGAACAACTCGATCTCCCGATTAAACAACAATTTCAAGGAAGCCCTCACAACAATCGGATACGAAGTATAAAGCAGGGCGAATGTATACATACAAGAACTTTGCTATGTTGACAATGTTGTCATTTTAATAGAAGTGTATAGGCTTAACATTGTATTTGTATTTATTTACATTTATTCGATAAAATAACTCAAAAAACATTGGATTAAATACTGTAAATAGCCGACAATAAAAATAGAATGACGTCACAGGGATTATTCCAGAACTCAAAAATAATAAGATATAATAGGCGAGGATGCCTCGTCTGGTTGCGATAAATGCAAGTTGTTATAACGGAGAGATGTTATGATCTTTGCACATAGAAACATCGTCAAAAAGGACGTTAGATCGTCTCTTCCTGGATGTCGATTCGACGCTATTTTTGACGTTGTTTTTAAAAATGTTGTGATCGTGTTGTGTTATTCTTATACAACTTCGATCCCAGGGATTTCTTATTGTAGTAGAATTAACAATTCCGCATATGACGAACATTTTGACGGATATTAAAAAAACGTGTTGAAATGAACAATAGCTAATCATGAGTTTTGGGTTTTGATTGTGAAAATATCGGATATGGTTAATGAGAGATCTCAAGTCAAACAATAACTTTTTGCACATCGAGTGTTTGTATTTCTTCATTGTATTCACAAGTTTACTATTCGTTCCTAGGACCTCGTGTGGCATCACCTCCTACTCACTTTTTTTCTCGGAAAAATATATTTTCATCAATACCTGATCAATCTCAAAAAGACGTCATTTTGAGACGTCTTTTGCTTGGGGATATTTTGTAGTAAAGTAGCTGCTAACTTGGAAAATAAGACATTTGTTAACGCTCTAAACGTTCAGACCGTTGTTATGTAAACCTCAAACCTAGAACAATTAAGTCAATAATCTGTTATTTTTTTCATCAATAGAGAAAAGGCATTGGGAACGAGATTGACATCATATATCTATAATGAGTCTTGAGTCAGTAGGCATTTCAGAAATGATTCTTGATTTAATATATTGTCAACCCAGTGCGCAAAAACTTGTTTAAAGTCCCCAGTAAAGACGCTAGAACAACGTTGGATGACGTTGTTCTAGCGTCTTTACTGCGGACTTTGAACAAGTTTTAAGCCCACTCGTAATGTTTAATAATAACTATCAAAATTTGTTGTCATAGGAAGGTTTATGACCTTCCTATGGCAACAAATTTTGATAGTTATTATTATTGTTTTCGGTAAGGAAATCAAAAACTAAATGCCAACAACATTAATGACAATGAAGGTTTTGTCGTCTCACATATCCAATAACGCGTTTTGTTTGTTGTGTCACTCTATTGTAGGAACATAAACAAAAAACGCTATTATTGTAGTAGAAATTTCGAATTTGCTCATATATTTAGAATAGGGTAGCCATATTCAATATCGGCTAAAAACGGGATACCGGGTACCAGACAAGTAGACCTAGCGTTCAAGCTCGCTTCATTACGTCCCGCATAAAAAAATTAGCGGTGTATTTTAAAACTAGAGAATACAATAAACTTTTGACAAATTTATTTGAACAGGAAGATAACTGTTGGTGAAAGGCTAATATTGATAAGTCATGACAAATTTGTTTGTAAACTAACGGTGACTAACATATTAAGAGGTTCAAGGTGTAAATTACACTATATTTCCTTTGACGTAAAATATAGTTGCGATACATTAAGGCTAAAATACACGATCAGTTTAAACTGACAGTTTCGACTGACGCATTTTTCTATAATATGACTTTTTTAAAATTATAGAAACCGATTGTGTCTGATCATATGGTCGCAAGCCTTTTTTTCTTCTTTTGCGTACAGGCGCGTCAGTCAAAACTGCGAGTTTAAACTATGAGTTTAAACTGATCGTGTATTTTAGCCTTTCGCTCTTCCGTAAGATTTAGGTAAATACACGTTGGTAGGTGTTGCAAACGAGGGTGGTAATTTAATGGTGAATTTACATTTGAGTAAATAATCGAGTAATAATTTGAGTAAACACATTTCTTTGGCTTTTTCCGGGCAAAAACTTGTTCAAAGTCCGTATTAAAGACGCTAGAACAAAGTTATCAACGTTGTTCTAGCGTCTTTACTGCGGACTTTAAACAAGTTTTTGCCGACTGGGTTATTTTCAGCAGGTACACAACGTTGTATTAACGTTGAAACGACAGCGTCAAAATGACGTTGCGACTTTGTTGTGTCGACATTAATCCGATGTCGTATGCCCGTTAGAGTTGTTCCAGCTTGTACCTATTTACGTTCCTATACCTGCGTTGTTCTAACGTTGTTATAGCGTTTATTGCGGACTTTGAACAGATTTCTTCTCACTAGATGTGAGATCTGTGACGCCTGGACAGATATTTGTTTGTTTGCTTATATATTTTTTTGTTATATTATTGACTAGCAGTTAAATCGGATAAACAATTCTATCATTTTGAGCAGCATTTACTAGACGACTTCGTTTTTAGAGCTTCTTGTCTAATACAAAGTGCCGCTTTTAGTTCTCTATCAAGTAGACAAAGAGCCTTGGGTCGACTCTTAGGCAAGAATGACGGCCGAGGTTGATCCAATAGGCAATATTGTGAAACAAGATCAAACCTTGAAGTTGATTCAACGTCATATCGACGTTGTCCGATTATCATTCACTACATAAGGAGGCGGTATCGTTTACTGATACAAAGACCGTTCATACACATCTCCATGTGTATGATACGTCTGCTGACGTGGAAAATACATCGTTTTGGCACATGCTGTGTCTTGGTGTCGTCTCATATTTACACTGTTATGATGTTTTTGGAAGTGTTTGATAAGGAAGTAGAACTGTTCCAGAAAAAATATATTTTCATGCCCACTTGGTGTGATATTTTGGAAAGAATAACACCGTCCGTAGACACGCGGCACAAAACGTCGGTTCAACTCGAAACAACGTCGAATCGAGGTCGCGATGTTATTTTGACGTTGTTTCGACGTTGATCCAACCATAGATATACGATATATATTTCGTATATCTATGATCCCAACTTCGTGTGCCTGTACCAAAATAACGTTATTTTCTTTGAACGTTGTTCTAACGTTATTTTTCTGACTTTGAACAGGTTTTAGCTGGCTGGGTAGGAACACCATTGAGTCATCGAGACTAATTTGTACTTGGATTCAAGCATCAGAAATTGGAAATAAATTTTTAATATATATACATCCAGCCTTGTTTCCAGGATCACTTTCCGCTTTTTTAAAGAAAAACAATGAAGAACGGCGTCATATTTTCAAAAAGCGAAAAGTAGTCCTGGAAACAAGGTTGATAAAAACAACAAATCTCCTGCATACGTCAGAACAACATCCTATGACTACAGTGTGTTGGTATTCTTTAGGATATAGTAATCAAGATAACCCACTCGACACGTACGTTTATTTTTACTGGTAAAAGAAATAACATCACATCAGACTTTTTGTCGAAAACCAAGTATTTTGCCTCAAAATACTTTATATTATCAAACAAACTTCTAGAGAAAAAAAAGGATATTTTTCTTTAAAAAAATAATGTTCAGACTCCACACGGTTACCCGGCTGGTACCGCTTACTTTTAGATGTCTGCGGATAAAAACTCAGTCTCAGATGACCATATGGTTATGAAAAGTTCCCTTGATATTTGTCTTTGTGAATAATATGCAATGACTTTTTAGATTTTTGTCTAGGGGCTACTGTATTCAAATTTCAGGGAACTTTTCGTAAACATAGGGCCACCTAGGACATATAGTTATCATCCGCAGACATCAGCCGGGTAATCAAGCGGAGTACGAACCTAATTTTTTTGAGTAAAATATCCTGTTCTGTTTTATTACACTAAGTCACTTTTTATTCTTTTTCGAGGCTAAATACTTGATTTTCAACAAAAAGTCTAAAATGTAATGTTATTCCCTTTATGCCCTCTTAGAAACCACCTTGAATCAAATATATTCGCAGCAACGTCTTCAACTCAGGGCCGGCAATGCCATAGGGTCAGGGGCCATGCTTCCACCCACTTTTTGGGAAGTAAAACAATTTTGCAATCATTTAAAACGTCAGGTGACGTCGCTTTCAACCAATATGATGGCTTCATTTAGAATTCGAGCGAACGAATTTGCCTAGTGGAGACCCGCCTTAACATATTTAGCTAATACCAAAGTTTTAAAATATTCCCCGTCGGAACCAAAAATGGTGGTCTTCCCTTAGTCACTATGTCCGGACCCACTCACTTTCAAGGACGTGTCACCGGCCCAACTACAATTTTGCCCTTTTTCTATTCTGTTGTTTTTTTCAGTTTTTTTCTATGGGCGAGGTAATTTTAAAAGTTTATTCAATTATTCCCTTATTTTTTTTAAAATTTGCGCATTAATCAACAGTTAAATTTATGATGTAAAGAAATCTGCTAAATCATGCAGGTAAATCCAGGTAAATCAGTGATCTTGAAAGTCTCCATATTCGTACTGTAGATTGCCATACCTTGAAATAATGTCAGAGAAAAGTAACCAACGTTTGGCTCAGTGACTAATATTTCCCCTAATTAAAATTCCCCCAATTTTTTTCACTAAACTTACAACCCCCTATTGCCCTAATCTTTTACCCCCTCCGAACCCATGACATAACAATAGATTCCTTTTCCTAAATATATATTACAGAATTTTACAATCGAAAAAGTATCAACGATAAGGTTTATCGCTATCATTTTTATCATGTTTATCTTTGTTTATCGCTGTCATTTTTTTCTTCCTTATTAGCATTTTAAACGGGTTACTAGGCATTCCCTGACAAATTGGCATCTTCAACTGCTCTTCGCTGATCAACAACAACAAAACTATCAATTAGAGATTAGAAGGAAAAAATATCTTCAACGGGTCGGGGGAAAGTGGCTAAATTGTTGTTTAGTGGCCAATGTTTAACTCGATATTTTCTTTCCTTAACATTTTTCCTCGATAAGGTATTATGGCAAAACACATTCCGAATTCGGAGATAAACGGGTTCGTATGTGGACCTTTCAAGTGATTGATTTCGTAAAGAAGTCCAGTTGGCGCACATCGTCTCATTTATCGAGAGTATAGACCTATACACAAGTACATGAGTCATTGGTTACTTAAAGTAAAAACTTGTTGCAATGCAATGATTTCCCTTTCGTGCAGGGACTGCACACAAAAGAGTTATTGGATTGCAACAAGTTTAGACTCTGAACAGTCAACGTCTCGTTTAGTTGCGAAGCAATCGCAAGATCGAATTTAACCAACCTCGTTCCCAGGGCTTCTTCTCTCTTGACGTTTAAGGCTGTGAGAAAGCGTTAAACGTCAAGAGAGAAGAAGCCCTGGGAATGAGGTTGGAATTTGGCTACTTTTGCAAACTGTCTCACAATATTATTTGGCAAGAAACGCCGTGGATAAGTTGGTCCGTTTTTAATTTTCTAAATCTACGACCAAAAACAGTACTTATTATTATTGTTATTTTTAACAAATAGGTTGCGGATCCCTTAATTCTTTTTGTATGAGTACCTCCGTATGTAAAAATGATTTGCAGTGGTTCTTTTATTCTTTTTCACATTTTTAGGAGGTAATAACAAAATGTATTTTGCTTCTAAATTTTGATTACATGACACCCTTATTTATAAGGAATATAATTAAAAGAAAAGTTTATATATGGCAAAATTTAGAATATCAGGAGATCAAACTTGTTCAAAGTTCGCAGTAAAGACGCTAGAAAAACGTCGTTCGCCGTTGTTCTATCGTCTTTACTGCGAACTTTGAACAAGTTATTCCCACTGGAAAGCTATAATGACATACTAATAATTCGCTGGTGAAACGCTTTCGCGTTCGTTATCTTGGCTGCCATATTAAGATTCTTCAAGCCATCAGTAACACCACTATCACTATCCTCAGATAAGCCATTACTTTGATCAAGCTAAAATAAAGAAAAAAACACAGCATTAAAGACTACGGAATTATTTTGTACGAAAATTAAAAGAAGACATTCCATTGGTAGACACTCCTCTCCGCAGAGGCTGGGCGAGCACAAGGCGGAAATAATTTTCAAAATTTGTTTTTTTTATTTTATGCGCACTCCACGCGTAAGGCTCTGTGGAGTGATCGGTAGATTGACGGCACACATCATGTGACGTCTATTTCTACCAATGGAATGTCTTACTTTGGTTTTCGCGCGAAATTTTTGCCTAATGGAAATCAACGGGATAGCTTAGTATACAGACATATTACCATATATGGAATTATCCAGGAACAATTTCAAAGTCAATGATCCCAGCGGGCAAAAACTTGTTCAAAGTCAGCAGTAATGACGTTTGGTTGATTAGTTTCTTCTTATTGCAAACTAATTTGGTCAAAATGACGAATTTGAAACGAATTTGACCAATATGAAGAATAATATTACATATAGGCACCATGTCAAGAAGCAACCATGCAAGCATACGACGTCGGATCAAAGTTTTAACGTTAAAACCACACAATTTTGACGTTGTTATTACGTTGATCCGACATAGTTTGCCCATTGGAAATGTTGAATTAACTTCAAAGACCTTGTTAGGGACCATCTCCAAAATTCGTTACGAGGTGAAGAGTGCTGAATCAATGATCGTCCCAAAGAAACCAATCAGTTGCAAGCTCATTGACTTAACACTCTTCATCATAGATCATGATGTGCCCACTGTGTTTCAATGTCTTTTACCCAATCAAATGCAAGATGGCTGACCCAGTACTATCCACCGCAGACAAACAGCGTCGGATCAACGTCGAAACGACCCGTTTCTACGTTGACTCAACCTCATGTGCCCACTGGATTTATTGAAAACAATGTTTTGGCAACCGTCTCCTCTTTACCTTAAAAACAGATACTTCACAGAACTTATCCATTTCTGAGTAGTAATACGCACATCACTTCACTTAATACCGCTTTAGTCCTATTTAGGAGAAATATATGCAATTGTATATATTTCTCCTATTAATTTTAGATATCTAAAGAATCAGTACTTGTTAAGAGAATATCCTTTTGACAATACCATATTAGCAGAAGATCGTAAGATTACATATAATAAAGGATAGAGTGTCATGCTGATGTTGTGGTAAAAACCCTGATAAGAATTTATTATTACATCATAATGACATCATCATCATCCTCTGGTTTCGAATAAATAGAATTGTTCTGTTATCATTAATCAAAGGTGTCACAAAACGAATCATTAACAAATTGGACTAAATTTTACATGCAGATACAGTCTATGTACAGATGCAAGAAATCGAACTAAAATCATATAGAATATACAGAATCTGGTTTGCAGACTGCCTCTTTGAAATACGTAGAGTTCTTCGTATTTCGAAAAGGCAAGAAAGTCATGACACAATATTTAATCAAAAGGTTTGTTAGTAGTAGTGCTATCAAATATAGGATTTAAGCATGAAAAAAAAATGTTTCTCCAAAATACCCCCTTCCAATATATCTATTGAAGTTACAGTAAATACCACATTTCTCGGCGTATAACTCTTTGGCTATGTTCTAAATTTGTGGTATTTTTATGCCTAAAAGATAACTACACCATTATTATATGATGTTTCTTACTGACATTTAAATGCCTTTTTGCTCATATTTAGTAAAATTATAGAAAAATAATATTTTACAAATTACGCCCCATGAACACTACAATTTACGCCCCATGAACACCTTAATGTAGAAATTTTAAATACTTGTAAAACACGTTTATTCAGCTGAAACGGAAAAATATGAATTCAAAGTTTCCAATTGAGTGTCTCACCATTATTTCTTCAAATAAGCGCCCCTTTTCAGAAATAGGAGGACGATCAATCGAGGAAGGTGCTCATTGAATATTGTATCCCAAAAGGAGGCGCTAATTTGAGGTGGAGGGGAGGAGGAGGGGCGCTCTTTTGAGTATAAACGGTAGTTAAGAAAATCGAAAAACTTTTTTTGTGTCTTTAGCAGCACCGTTTTCATATTTTGTTTTTTAAAAACCCACCGCAGATGTTTTCTTTTTGTAGATATAAGGTTCTGTGGAGGAGAGGTGCAAAGCATCATGTTCTAACGACACCGAGAATTCTACAACCCAGTGGGCAAAAACTTGTTCAAAGTCCACAGTAGAGACGCTAGAACAATGTATTCGAAGTTGAACGGCAAAAACGTTGTTCTAGCGTCTTTACTGCGGATTTTAAACAAGTTTCTGCCACTGGGATGGGGACCACGTACTAAGTTGATCACGACCGTATTGTACGCTAGGCCGTGTCGGGTTTTTTTCAACGTAAAAAGTACGTTGTTTTATCGTTCTAACGTCAAAACAACAGCTTTTTTTACCTTGAAAAACATCACGCATTGGTGGGAAATTTTTTAAATGGTAAAAGAAGCAGCTTTATTCTTCCAAAAAAATATACAAACTAAAGTACATATAATAGATCATTCGATCCCTTCGATTCCCCTATTCGTAAATTTTACACCATTTGCTAAAAGACATTCTGCATTTGTATGCGAAATGTTGGAAGGTAATGTTATATATCTCATTTTGCGATCTCGGTATCATACCCTTACACCTTACAGTTGTCTATATAAGATTAAATAATTACTGAAGCTATGCTAGAAATTCACTCCTCTGCCCTGCCATAGTAAAATTACGTTCAAAAAAGTATAGAATTCACGTTCATGTATGTTCACTAGTTTCTATTTAAGGAAATAGGAAGAACTCATATAAAAGTAAAGAAAGAAATTTAAAATTGAACTTCGCACAACAAATGAATGATTTTGATAGACTAGTCAATTGCCAACCTCGTTCCCTGGGCTTCTTGCCTTTTTGAACACGGAGGAAGCAAGAATCCCTGGGAATGAGGTTGGTCAATTGCAATCGAATTGACAACTTTTATCAAGCATGAATATAACTGCCGGACATCACCTGTGGAGGAGTATTTTTTTAGTATAGTGTTCGGCTTTTAAGCTGAACACTATACTTAAAAAATACTCCTCCACAGCTGATGACCGGCAGTTATATTCAGGTTTGTTTATAAATCTACCAAAACAGTAATTTTTGAGCAAGCTCGTCCTCAGCGCCTTTTGACTTATTTTTTTATTTTTTTCGGACCTTTAGAAAAATAAATCAAAAACACTGGGTACGAGCTTAGTTTTTGACACATAATTTAAAGACATACAGGCGTCGGATACCTTTGTATATCCTGCCGGCACGTGACGTATCGACGTCCAATAGACTGTTTTGTCATGTATTGTAATATGCGGTCCATATAAGGAATTATCCAGGAAGCGCATTGGGTTGTTCTTTACGCTGTGATAGAACCCAGCCGGCAAAAACATGTTCAAAGTCAGCAAAATGACGTTAGAACAACGTTCAAAGAACGTTGTTCTCACGTTATTTTGCTGACTTTGAACAGGTTTATGCCGGCTGGAAAGAGTACAAATGTAAACATACCGAAAAGAATAATGACGTCATCAAAAAGTTGTAAGATTAGCAAAGTGTCGAAAAGTAATAAATTGTAATAAATCTAAACCACCCAAAAATATAAATATCTTTTACATCTTTCCTACAACTTCTAAAATCTTTCAACAGAAAGTTAATCACCAGAAGAAAAACATTCTAGCGATTAGATTGTAACAGAAGATATAGAAGGTTTCCTACAGCGCACTTTTTCTTCCTTGTTATACAACGAACCGTTATTTCTTTTATAGAGACGAGTATAACGTTTTAGATACTGATGATATATATATATATGTATATTGCCACGGTTATATATTGCGTATATAAAATTAGTCGATCGTTTGTTAAGGTCTCAAATTCACTTAATGCTGGAGGTTATTTCGGATAAGAAGCAGATCATATATGCTCTTTTTGGATTATAACCAATAAATGATAGAAAGTAGCTACTAGTCTGACTATAACTGCTAGATATCACCTGTGGACGAGTGGTTCGGAGTTAATTAGCCGACAAAAGTCCTAGCACCGATGGTCCGCTAAATGTATTATCTTTACCCAGTGGGACATCGAACAGATTTTTGTCCACGAAGACTCGAAGACTCTCACCGCGGCAAAAAAGTGATTTCACCATCACAGGTTTTCTCGCCAGACATCGAGTTTGTGGCATACAGGCTAGGTCGTTCGACGTTGTTCTAGACATCTTTACTTCAAGCACGTCGTGTTTATCAAGTCGTGTTTATCAAGGACAAGTTTTTAATTGATTACAAATTGCATAATTATTGATTGCGTGCTTCGTGCATGCCTATATCTCATGGTTACTGAATAATAGCGAATAGTTCTTTTTGTGTCAATGACATAAGGGACGAACATTAGGTTAGCCTGAGAGAGAAATATTACATTTCACACTCCATGTACTGAGGAGGATTTGATACAATAATTTATTTAAAAAATAACTACTCAAGTAAAAAATAAGACAAATTACGAATTTTAACAAGCCATATACACCACAAGTATTACGTAACTAATTAGAACGACCTCGGGAATACCCAAGAGATTTATCGAGTATAAGTAAACTTTTAAGACTTTGCAAACTCAACAAATTTTATTGTTTCCAGCAGTCAAGTACCCAGGCTCTTGGAATAAATTCGAATTTCCGTGTTGTTTGATTTGCTAATCAGATTTTGAGACTTTCCGTCTTAGTTAAAATTCCATATTTTTGCTCAAATTTCACTTTCACAAGATTTTTGAGAGAAATCGTAGATTGTTATAGATGATAATCGAGGAGAATTATTTTACATCAAAAACAGATTTTGAATGATTTAGAACCTAAATGACGACCACCTGCCGGTATATAAAAAAATGCGTACCGCACACCAAATTAAGTTTTTTGGAGAATGATATGGCAATTCAGTATTTTTATTTGGTAGGAACAGACGTACTCGAGAGTATACAGTAGACTTGCGCTCTAACTAATATCGGACTTAACGGACTTTTCGATCTAGCGAACAAAATTAGACCCCCTGGTTGTGTGATGTCACTTTCTGCCAATGGAATGTCATATTTTGCCTTCGCAAGAAATTTTCTGCCTACTGGAAATCAAAGTTAAGCAGGTGACGTCACTTTTAACCTATGAAATGGGTTTCGTCCTGTAATATATACCCACGTGCTGCACATGTAAGTCAAACTCCAAGATTTTAGAACAACAGAAACTTTTGAATCGTTGAAACAAGTACTAACCTTATTGCTTACAAACATACCAAGTTGATTATGCTGTGAAAACTATGTTAAAAGATTTCTTCAATGCTGTTTGATAAGAAACACGCATAACGCCTATTTTGGTCAAATGTTTTATGGCCTGGTTAGTAGATTATGAAACAACAACGCTACGCCAGCGACATCTTTACACATTTAGTTCCCAGAAAAAGCGCTATCTCAAATGAGAAAAAGTAAGGTGCGCTAGGGACGAGGTGGATTTTTCGCTTGATATTTGATATATTCTAATAGTATTGGAGAACGCATTAAAATGCTGAAAATAAAAAATGATGATATCAACTTTGTACTCGGTCCTTTTAATTATTGTCGTACCACTCTCTCATAATGTCATGTGATTTTAACAGCTTTATGCGAAGTCAATATAAATTTAATTTGAAAGTATTCCACTCCGTAAAACTTGTTCAAAGTCAGCAGTAAGGACGCTAGAACACCGTTGAGGACTTTGAGCAGGTTTTTGCCCACTGAGATAAATGTATATTATCTGGTGAGATGCTGAGAAAGTAATAGCATAACACTAGGGTTCGAAATCCACACTCTACTACCCAGTTTTCAAAGTTGTCTAGCGTCTTTACTGTTAAACAGGTTTTTTCGCTGCTAAAACCAAAAGAAAACATTCCATTGGTAAAAATCGGCGTCACACATTTGACGTCACTTTCTACCAACAGAATTTCTTCTTCTAGCTTTCACAGCTAACTTTTCGCCAAATGAAAATCAGACTTTATAATGAATTTGATGTCAAAAATTAAAAAGCCTTCCCCAGTAGGCAAAAACTTGTTCAAAGTCCGCAGTAAAAACGCTAGAACAACGTCGGACGATTGGGTCTGTTTATTAACCTTAACATATGCTTTCTAAAGAAGCAAACCAAGAAACTAACCAAAGAAAATGGTTGCGATTTTCAAATGTACTGATAGTTTAAATAGCCTTTATGAATACATTTTACGGCACCCTGCAGAGTATTTTCAAAGCACACTGTAGCAGAACTTGTAGCCTGTACCACTAACTCGACGTCTGGCGAGAAAACGCTGTAAGTGAGAGTCTGCGGGGCAGGCTACAGAACTTGTGGTTCATTGTGAAACCAAATGCCGCAAAACGTATTCTGAGAAAATCATAAACGATATCGTAGGTTATAATACCTTTTCTAGAATACCTAGATATTCCATTGGTAAAAATTGACATCACATGACAATTTCTACCAATCGAATGCCTTCTCTTGGATTCCGCGCCGAAATTTTCCGCTAATGGAAATCCACCTTCAGTATAGCAGCCGTTTAGAACTCACGCCACCTGACTATACAAAATTCGATATAAACATGCAAACTAATATAGCTACAAGCAATCACATAAATATTTGAGACAAGGCAAAATTTGAGCAAAAAATCAGAATTTTTAATCGGATAAAAAGCCTTAAATTTTCGGTTGCAAATCTAAAGACACAAAAAATCAAATATGTTCCAAGAGCCTGGGTACTAGGCTGCTATGAACAGCAGAATTTGTCGAGTTTGCAAAAAGACCCAAGATCCTAAGCCCTAATTCTTAAGTCTACTCAAATAAACCCTTGAGATAAACCTCAAGGGATGTCTAGTGGTCATTTTCCGTATTTACGTTTTACTTGTGGCTTGTGTTGCTTGTCGAAATTCATAAAATGTCTCATAATTTATGCGATCAGTTGTAGAACAATCTTTACTCGCTGCAACGACGACTCGTCCTGACTCGCTTTGTTTATGTGAACCTTCTTTAAATAAATTCATAAAAACGTATGTCTGGAATTGTCATCATATACCTGAACTATTAGCTAAATTTAGACGGTTTATCGAATATAGTAGGGACTATCTTCCCAGTAGGCACAAAACGTCAGATCAACGTCGAAATGACGTCGTTTTGACGTTGGTTCAACGTTGATTCGACGTCAAGTACCCACTGGGTTCAAGATCACTAACTATTTTGTGACGTCATGACATTTTGATATCCTAAATTACGTCATATAAATTTTTCCAACCTCGTTCCCAGGGCTTATTGCCTTTACGTACTTCTGTATATCGAAAAGGCAGGAAACTCTTGGAACGAGATTGAAATTTGCCATATTTATTAATATTTAAGGGATAACTTCAAAAATTCAGAGAAAATAATTGATATTTTTTTGGCATACCATAAAAATATGCAAACAACAAAATAGAGTTTGAAAAGATGACATTTTATTGGTAGGAACTAACATTACACGCCGTGGAACACCAATGGAATGTCTTCTTTTGAATTTCGTGCGGAATTTTCCGCCTAATGGAAAGCAACCCATCTTTATGAAATAAGTACAGCTGGGTTCAAATACTTTATGGTAATTTTTTGCAGGGAAAATTATTCGTGGTTGGGTGCCAAATCGCAAAAATTTGTATTTTGCGGGAATTAATTTTCGCGGATAAAGCCAAAAATTCTGCACGCCCTTTTTGTGTTGCCAATAGCTAGTACAAATAGGGATTTTTTTTCGCAAGGATTTATATTCGCGAATGAAGACCAAAAATATTTTTCGCTGGAATTTAATTTGGAGGAAAATATCCTTTAACCGCGAAAATTTGTCACAGTAAAGCAACAGTGTTTAAGAAGAGTATTACATCAAGGAGCTTGCATATGATTGTTTTTTTTGGACGAAAAAGCCAATCAATTGCAAGTTCTTGTATGGTCTAAACAAAACTTAATCTTTGTAAACACAAGATTAAAATAATTGACAAACTATTATGTAGTAGCTTGATACGGAAAAATTTAATCATCCTCTCCACTGAAATAGATATGATTTGGCCTCAATTTACTTTATCGTATTTCAAAGAACTACGCAGCCTGCAAAAAACTTTGTTCAAAGTCAGCAAAATAACGTTAGAACAATGTGTTGTGAACGTTGTTCTAACGTTATATTGCTGACTTTGAACAAGTTTTTGCCGGCTGGGTAGGATTATATTAACCAACATTTAGCACCTTAGAATGGAATTTTTGAGAATTGAGTAACTCAACAAACAACAGTCCCAGTGGGCAAAAACTTGTTCAAAGTCCGCAGTAAAGACACTAAAACAACGTCACAACCTTTTTAACGTTGTTCTAGTGTCTTTACTACTGACTTTGAACAAGTTATTGCCCCCCTGGGTTGATGATTTATTTGAGAAGGTGAGGAGAAACTTGTTCTAAGTCCGCGCAGTAAACACGTTAGAACAAGGTTTTCAACGTTGTTCTACTGTCTTTACTGCGGACTTTGAACAATAATTGGCGCATTGGAGAAGACAAAAACAATTTTAACTGCCAAGCTTTTTATTAGACTAACAGGCTATCGTTTTCGATTCTAACATTACCCTGATTACTCTCTAAAAATTTAATAAAGCAAAAATACGAGTGATCGTCACACAAGAGTCATCCACAAAGAATAATCGCCGAGTGACTGAAAGGCTACTTAATACCGACCCGTATAGCTCCGTACCTGTACCGTGTGTTATACGGGTCCGTATTCAGTAGTCTTTCGTACTGTGAATTATATATAAGACTACCCTGTGGGCAAAAACTTGTTCAAAGTCAGCAGTAAAAACGTCGTTCGACGCTTGTCGATATTGTCGTTTGTAGGCTAAATCAGGAAACCAGGGAGGGGATCCGGGTAAAATCGGTAAGTTGGAAACACTTCCCATTTTAACTACGGCATTCCAATTTTATTTCTGACTTTCCCGGTTTCTCGATGTAGCTCACTGTTGACTGTATGACAGCTATTTCGGTAGTTGTTAAGATTGTATTTAGATATTTTGATAAGATCCAACATGCTAATTAGCGTCCCTTTGTGTAAAACTTATCTTCAAAACAGACAGAAAAAAAAATTTTTTTTGGAAAGGTTTACAGTTAAATAAACAACGTTGTGCGGTAATAAAAATCTCGCCAGTTTATTTTAGGAGCAGAAATTTACGCCAGCATAAAAATTCGTGAGGTAAAAAAAAGCTTTGAAATGATTTCGTTTCACGGTAATTAACTTTCGCGAATGGGTCGATACGATATTTTTCGTCTGAATTTAGCGTATGTAGGCAAGGAAAAATCGTGGCTATATATAAAAATGTAAGAAAAAAAAGTAGAAATATTTTTGTTTCGTTTTGTTAAAAGTGTTTGGTGGTAATAAACGAGCGCACAATCTTGGGATATTCCTCGTAATATAATTTCGCAGGTGGTCTGTTGGTCTGTTAAAGAAATAATTCCGTATTTCATTATCGTCTGGCCAAACAACGTTAATAAAGACAGTGTTGGAAAATTTGTTTTTAGCAATGATTTGCCAAAAACTATTATTTCGGTACGTTCAAAGAAACTGAAATCGGATAAATTTACCAAACATAAAGCGTGTTATCAACCTCGTCAAAAAGCGGAAAGAAGCCCTGGGAACGAGGTTGGCGTGTTATATCAACGAGCTTGCAATTGATTGGTTTCTTCGGTACGAAGCAACCAATTAACTGCAAGATCGTTGTGCACTTTTTGTAAGTAAATATTTGAAGACTCTATTAGTTTAATTTCCTCTTAGACAAAATTATGGTTTCATAATTGTACTATCTGCATAACGTAAAAAAAAATAAACAGTAAAATCTTACCTTGCATAATAACGACAAAAACATTTTGTACGTATGTTGTTTCTTCTCATACAAAATATAAACACATAAACCTTAGGGATATCATTGCATCCCCTAAAAATAATAGTTGATATAAGTTTTAAAACGAAGTGTAAAATGTTTGTCAACATAAAGGTCACCCTCTTATCAAGTATACACAAAAATAAATAATTTAAAATAATAAAATAACATGTTGCATTTAGTATGATAATGCTCTCCTTCATATTGATTATTATTTCAAGCTTTGATCAATTAGTATGTTTTTTTTAGTATAAAACTCAAGTGAAGGAGAATTAGAGGACTTGGAATACGCCTAAATAAGTATCAACGGAGAAAAAGTACTCAGTCGGCGACTGTGAATTTGATTGGTTACTTTTAAAGAAGAGGCCAATCAAATTCAAGATCGTTGACGTAACATTCTCCTTTGTAAATACTATTAAAGTTTAATTCTAATCAGACTTCACACACATAACAATAAATTGCAGTATCTCTTTAGCTTATTGTCATGACTGTCATTAGGGACTAGAATTTCACGTTTGTTTTACTAAAACTCGCTATAAAAGTGACTGCTCAATTATTGAGTAGCTTAGAAATAGATTACAAACAGATTAGCATACTCGGTGGACGAAAAAACTTGTTCAAAGTCAGCAGTAAAGACGCTAGAACAACGTCGTTTAACAAGATAACGCCTTAATCTATAAGATGTTTATTTAAATATGGCTTTAACCGCACTGTTGTAGCTTGTGAAACCCAGACAGAACAAACTCGTTTGTCTCCTTTTATACCCAGCCTGCGTGCACAGACTTCTCTCCTAAATCACCCTCCTTCCCGGAGCCGAAAAGAAACTTCATTTCCGATTATCTGCGACCATCGTAAATGT
>JAULBZ010001404.1:3577-22397 GCA_032360805.1 Neoturris breviconis | reverse complement strand
GCTTCTCACAACACTGTTAGTGCACTATTCAACTCTTTATTAATCCTAAAACTAATCTATGGAATTGAACCTTGTCATTTTAACAACCCACTGCTTGAACACTTGCAGACAAGAATAATGGTAGTTTACTGAATGACAATATTTTTCAAGGTTCTAAACTACAAAGAGACTAAAGAATTAGTGTATGAATAATTAAAGAATTTAGAAAAAGTCTGGAACTGATGGGTGCTAGCTGTACGTTTGGGTAAGAATATAGCTGGTGCGTTCAAACTGCAAGCAAGTGATGTTGAATATTGGACGGACAGTCAAAATGTGCTTTGCTGGGTCCATGGGAGAAGCAGAAGGTATAAGCTCTTTGTGGGTAACCGAGTTGCAGAAATTTAACAGCATTCAGATCCAGTTAATTGGCATTATGTTCCTTAAAAAATCAACCCCGCTGATCTGGTAACTCATGAATTGAAAATATGCTGTGGTGGTTGGAACAGATTTCTTGAATAAAGAAAGATCAAAATGGCCAACCAAACGAATTATACAAACACCATTAGATGATAAAGTTCATACCAAGTATGCAGCATCGTACACCATTAGATGATGAAGTTCATACCAAGTATGCAGCATCGTACACCATCAGACGATGAAGTTCATACCAAGTATAAAGCATCGTATATTCAACAATCAAAAGTAGAAAGTACAAAAGATGTGAATAGACTTGATCCAAAGTGCCATTCTAGTTGGGTTAGACTGGTAAGATTGTTAGCTTTATGGGTGAAAAGGTTCATAATCAATTGCAGACAAAGAATTGCTGACAGAACTACAGGTGAATTATTATCAGATGAGGTGAAATATGCTGAAGTGCAGATCATTCGTGAAGCAAAGAAAGATTAATTTGTTAAAGAATGCAAGATGGTATCAAGAAAACAAGTTCTTAAAATATTCGATATCCTGTTTACTCTCAATAATTGATGAAGATGGTTTGCTCAGGGCTAACACTAAATTAGGAATGTTGAATATCTTCCAATGTCAGTGAGGTATCCTATCATTTTACTAAGAAATCATTGTGTTACAAAGCTGATAGTGAAACAACAACATGAAAATGATGATCATTATACTGATATTAATCACTTGCTTTCAAGATTTTCAGTGAAGTATTAGATATTGTCAACAAGGAAAGTAATCAAAGAAGTGGAAAAGGCATGCTATGAATGCAAACGTAGGAAGAGAAAGACCTCATCACAAGTAATGGCACCAATGCCTGGATTCGGGTTATCTGTAACAATAATTGCATTTGTAAATACTGCAGTTGACTATGGTGGACCCTACATTACAATCTAAGGTCGTGGTAAAAGACGTGCTAAGAGGTATTTGTGCTTGTTTACTTGCTTAGACATACAGTATGGACACCGATTCCTTCTTAAATGCATTCTATCAGGTGACAAGTCGTCATTGACTGCCACAGAAGATGGTATCTGACAATGCTGGTATTTTTGTTGGTGCTGATAGGGAACTCTCAGAACTTATGCAGCTTTTGGATCGAGATAAGATAATGTCATCAACAGCAAACAAGGGAATTAAATGGAATTTCAACCCATCGTTAACACCTCATTTCGGTAATGCACACGAATATATGACAAAATCCGCAAAAAGAGCAATGACTGCTATCACTGGGGCAAAAGGTTTAATCAACAACCGCCCACTTACATATCGTCTGATGACACACCATTGACACCAAATCATTTTCTTTATGGACAACTTGGTGGACAGTTTGCGGCTGAATCAATCGATAGCACACCCTTCACTTTACGAAACGATGGAGGAGGGTGCAAGAATTAGTTACGACATTTTTGGCAACAGTGGATCAAGGAATGGTTACCTTCAATTGACTCAACACGTAAATGGAAAAATGCAACAACGAATCTGAAGATTAGTGACGTTGTTTTGGTTAATTCACCTATGATCAACGAAGAGGACATTCGAAACTCGGACGAATTCGAGAAGTTTATCCTGCTGTTGATGGTTATGCTTGTGTAGTTCGTGTTATGATTGGTAAAAATAAATACTTACAATGCATAAAAAATCTAGTTCCTTTAGAATGCGAAAACTAAAATGAAATGTGTCGATTCTTATGAACTATGTTTGCTTATAAAAGTGTTTGGTTTTTAAAAACTATTTAAAAGTTTGTGTTAAAAACTATATATGTATTTTTTATTTTTTTTGTTGACAGTAAAGTCTGTACTTTCAGAGTATATCCTTTAGTATTAACTTTTGTATTTATATAGATGTGAGTAAGTAACAAAGCAACTCTAAAGGTTTTATAGTTAGCATCATTTTAATAAAGCACACAACGTCGGATCTATGCTGAAACGACGTCAAAGCGACGTAACTTTTTCCTTATCAAACTATCCCAGTAAATTCAGTAGATTTATCGTTTTTGGCAAGCTACATTGATAAATCTGAATCATCTGGTGCACGCTACTTTTATAGCCAATCAGCGAAGCATGTGGTTATCCCAATCAGGAACATGACATTGGCTAAAACGTTAAAACAACATCAACGTTCAAAAACGTTGTGACGTTGTTTAATTCTATGTAGTGTTGTTATTATTTTTAATGTCGCATATGATCGTTTGAGAAAACAAGATGGTGGCTACACAGTGACCATATGTTACATTTGCTTTCAGATCATATCTAATAAAACTTGATGGTTTCGTTTCATATAGAGAGAGTAAAGGGGGGTGGGGGTGGTAGAAAACTTCCAAGAATTAACGGGGGGGTGGAGAACTTCCAAGGTTAATAAGCGGGGTTTGGAATAAGCGGGGTTGGTCGTGGACTAAAAACAGTAAGTTCTAACGGTGTGGAATTCACTACAGAGTGAACAGTGAGTTCTAACGGTGTGGAATTCACTACAGAGTATACAGTAATCATCCGTAACATAACACGAGGCTTCCTCTTTCTTCATAGATAACATAATACGATGACAAAAAAATAATTATAGCATCAATAAATTCAAAACATCTTGCAAATAAAATCTTTACAAATTCTATATGGATATATGTGTGTCGGAATAAATACACCAAAAAAAATATCGCTAAGAAATAAAATACCTTTCGTTTACGTCTAAAAGCTACAACAGCCGGAAATGTTAGCTAGCAATATAGCATTGGATGTTCTTTTAAAATGCACTTAACGACTTATACGCGTTTAAAAATAAGTCAAGAGATAAACTCTCCTACATAGAAGCTTTTTACATTTTCTATATAAGTTATTATGTATATAATTTGACACGACGATGGAGATCAGTTATTATACTTCCCTGTAATTATTCCGAGACAAAAATCATTTAAAAGCAATTTTGTAATTACATTTCGTACCCAGATCTCTTTATAGTTTTGATACAGTTTAAAAATAAAGACCTGAGAAAGAGGTTGTTCTCATTAGTGGTTTGTTTTGCATACGAAACTAGAATTGTCCAAAACTGTGTTATATAAATAAATAGAGCTAACAAATAAACACTCCACAGCAGATCTGAAAACACTCCATCATGGAGGATTTCTTTTGACGTATAAAACATCATTATAAACGCGCATTTTTCTAAACATTTACCCAGCCAGCACACGACGAGAGAACAGTATCAAAATAACGTCAAAACGACGTTGTTCTCATGTCAAATGCTCGGGTGAGTTACGGCAGTTTTTTGGTGAATCAATATATGTTCGCACTATTCGTGGTCATTTTCATCCAGGAACGCTCATATTTTATAAAGGTTTATTATCTGGTCACACATCGTAATATCGGATATTTTCAGATTTGTCGGGAAAATGACGGTGGTAAAAATATTGCTTTGGCATTTTCTTTTTCAATTATAATAGCTTTTAACGGTACAGTTGGATGAAAATAAACCATTTTAAACAAAAATCCGATAAGTCGCATTATCGCTGGTAGTGCGAACAAAACTCCACCAGGACTGATACGTGCCGTAACTCAACCGAGTGTCGAATACCTACTGTGTAACGTCGATAACTAGTTTTGCTTGTAAAAAATGATGTCTGGGAATATCCAAGGTTACAGAGTTACTGAGTTAGAGAGTTACTGAATTTGAGAGTTAGAGAGTTGCTGAGTTAGAGAGTTGCTGAGTTAGAGAGTTAGAGAGTTGCTGATATTGGAGTTGGGGAGTTGCTGGTATTAGAGTTGGTGAGTTGCTGGTATTGGAGTTGGGGAGTTGCTGGTATTGGAGTTGGTGAGTTGCTGGTATTGGAGTTGGGGAGTTGCTGGTATTGGAGGTTTTTAGGATAGAATTTCGAATTGGTCTCAATGTTTCACAAAGAAATATCGATATTCCTATTTGGAAAATTATCAAGTGATTTCCATACGCATGCGCGAGCTCTAAATACGTCTACAGGTCGTTTTCCATTAGATTTTTACTGCTCAGGCGGGAAAATACCAAGAGAATATTTTGCACGGTATTTTTCCGCCCAAGCAGTAAAAACACTCGATATACTTGTGTAATAAATAATTCAAGTATATACGCATTCAAAGAAATATGACTAAATAAAGATCTTGGTAAGAATTTTGATTCTAACTCGATACCGTGTATAGAAACTTAACATTTTCGTTCCTAAAAATATGACATTTTCCACTTGAACAATTAAAATCATTACTCTGCGGTGGTGGGGGAAATTTAAGAAACCAACAATAGCATGAAACAGTCAACTCGCTAAAGTGATAAAATAAACGTTCAAAATAACATGAATAAATAAACTAATCGACTAGTCCGTAACCCTGGAGATATAGAGTACCATTGTTATCATGTTTATTTAGCAGCTATATAAAGTTGCCATCTTCCTGCTTATTTCAATCCTCGCTTAATAAGTTTGGAACATTAGGACCGACTCGAAATTCTGGTCGAAAGCCATGATATACACGTATTTAGAGATCGCGCATGCGTATGAGAATCGCTAGATTTTTTTCCAATCGGGAATATCTATGTTTCTTTGTGAAAAACCGAGACCAATTAGGAATTCTGACCTAAAGACACGATTTATGCGTGTTTAATGGTTATTGGCTATTTCTACGGAAAATTTCAGCCCACAAAAATAGTAACTCACAACTCACAACTAGCAACTACCTAACGTACTACTCGAAATTATAAGAGGTTTTATAAGTAGCAGTATTATTAATTAAACAGTAATATCAAAACTGGAGTCAATACGCATTAATATACATAGTCTCTCACATGTTTTTTTTTTAGAAACTTCAAGAAATCTTCATCTAGGATCCTGAAAAATTAAGAAACATTTAGTATTACAAATATTTTCTTAGCTTAAGATACTTTTCTCTTGTCATACTTGAATCGAACAAAAGTACTAATGAAGTGTGTAATTTTAGTCCTTCACCAACAAAACAAGAAAGACCTACGTCTTGAAATCTGCGCGGTTTAAAAAGAGTCATCAATGCAATTTACATTAATTCTGGAAATGAAGAAAAACCCTAAAGCTTTCTTGATCACTATCATTGCTGTTCTTTCATATTCACGTAAATCAACCATGGTGGAAATCGTGGGGGGAAGGGAATTACTGCCCGCACAAAAACTCAAAATTATAGCCAATAAATTGACGAGAAAATAATAATAATATTATATATTAGCCCGAGTTTCACATACAAGAAAAATTGCTTGGTGGAATCAGTTTATTTGTGTAAGCTTTGAGAATCATCATAATCATCTTCTGGGTAAACCAATATCTACTTTTTTTCACTGCGTTAGAGAGTCAAATATACGCTAGATACTTTAATCTTCAAAGTACACACAACAACGAACTTTTATCACATGAAATATCTTCTAAATTGATGTTCGATTCAGATTGACCACTTTAAGCCTAAAGAAAATAAGAAATATTTTAAGAAACTTCTAAAACTAAAAACCTTAATTTTTGGTACCAAAATAAGAAACTTTCATTACTTTGCCAGATTTCTTATAAAAAACGTGTATCATTCGTTGTAATCTGTACTATGCGTTTAGTTAACTCTTTGAACGTATTTTAATTAGACCACAGCTTCTATCTATCTTGATCAACGCCTGATAAACTAGTTTTGATTTTGTTTTAAGCTCATTCTAAGCGCATTAACATATAGCTATATATGAAAGTTGTTTTACGATGCATGTTATATTTTTAATTCAGATTTTCATTACAATTTTCACAAAGGTATCTTACTTATTTATTGTTTATGTCCGTGGTCAAATGTGTTCGTAGTTAAGTTTAATGCAATATTCTAATTTTAATTGAACGTCATCTAACCATTATTTGCACTTGTTCTATTGCGCTAATTCTAACTCAAATCCTGATCCGTCAATAAATCCTGATCGACCATACACTGCAGCCACACGACGTCGTTTCGATGTTGTATTGACGTTGATCCGACGTCGTGTGCCCACTTGTTATCTAATCAACGTATGTTGTTTAAATGTCTTTTCAGTAATGTCTCGTGACCGCTATATGTAACAAAATTGATTCTTTATCACGTGACTGCTAATGAATTAACGCTTTATCGATACTTTGAAGGGTTTGGCACGTAAGCACGTTCCCATCGAATTCTTCGGGACAAGATTTGGTATCCTTAAACAATCCGACAAGATAAGCCTCTGATGCAATGCCATAACAGCGGAGTTCTGGAAAACTCTGGAATCTAAGTTCTGTCTTGAAGTCTTGAGCGATCTCTCTTATTGAACGTTAGAATGGTAACTTTCGGATCAAGAGCTCAGTTGAACTTTGATATATTCTGGTTTCACGTTTCACGAAGTGCAACAGTACATAATCTGTATCGATGAGGTTTCTTTACTCCGCAGCAAAGCTGTTTTCGTGGAGCTTTTCCACCAGTGTATTTTCTTGCAGTTTGCTTGGTACGAGACATTTTCGTTTAACTACGTCTCAACAGTGATCGATAGCTAATATTGTTTGACGATTTTATTCCCAGGGTTGATAATAGTTTTAACACGGAATATCCACTATTGTTTTGTGTGTAGAAGTACAAAAGTTAAAAGTTTCCGCAAAAGGCGATTGGGAACTAAAGATGATGTATTGTTCTTTAGGCGCTAAAGTTTTGTTACAATAAATATATTTGATATTGTTCTAATTAAAACTTAAAATTAAAACTCATATGAATTAAATTAAATTGAAGCTTGGATTTGTGATGGTGCTGTAACAAAGTAAAGATTTTCTTTCAAATAGTATTTACTGTGAGTAAAATAACTTTTTTGTCCCTAAAGACAGGTTTCCACTTGGCGAATCCGTTCGCGCGAATTCTAAATGAAGCCATTACATTAGTTGAAAGCGACGTCAGATGAAGTTTCTTTCAAGTAATGTAATATAGAATTCATGCGAACGAATTCGCGTAATGAAGATCCGCTGATGACTTTTATTTGTTGAAAAGTTGGTTTCGCAGCGAAAAGAAGATATAAAGCTTTCTTTTGGTTTTCGCAGCGAAGTTTTCGCCTAGTAGAAATCAAATGAGTTGCGTGTTGAGTTGCGTGTTGTAGATTTATTGGAATTAATCCAACTTCTCAACATATCGTACGAAAAGAAAGATTTTTGATAGGTAGCTACCACGTGGAAGGGTGTTATGTTAACGAGCTTGCAATGGATTGGTTTATTAGGTGCAAAGCAACCTGTCCATTACAACATAGTTACTACTCTTCTTTGTATTTTTTTTTTTTTTTTGAGACGCTCTCTGATCTGATTTGCAAAATAATCATAGTCACAAGTCTTTCTTCTGACTATGAAATAATATAAGGGGAGACAGGATATCATATCTACGGAAGCCCATAAGTGCCATAGTTTTAACTGCATTTGCAACAACATAAAACGCCAGATGAATAAATTCGCACCACAGTAAAGGTCTAATTCGTAACTTGTAACTGGGAGTTTTAATTTATAACTCGTAGTTACAAATTGTAACTGCTAGTTTTAATTTATAAATCGTAGTTACAATTTGTAACTGGTAGTTTTAATTTATCACTCGTAGTTACAAATTGTAACTGGGAGTTTTAATTTGTAAGTCGTAGTTATAATTTGTAACTCGTAGTTACAAATTGAAACTCGTAGTTATAATTTGTAAGCCGTAGTTATAATTTGTATTTTGCAAATTTTGATCTGTACTAAATACACATGAACTGGTGCCATGATTACTACCGCACCTGAAGACCTCGATGTTTACTAAAAGATGGCGTGCCAGTTGCAATGCAGAGAGAAAATTGAATTGAAAATTAAACGATGGACGGAGAAAGAAGAACTTAAAGCTATGGGTCAGAGAAAGACAAGAAAGATACGTACCTCATTTTCTTCAACTTCCATGTTTTTTAAACACGATTTTGGCTTGCACTGGCTTGATGTGAATAACATCTCACTGGATGGACTAGAGGACCTATCGTCTCGCTGGATTCGAGTTACAATTAAAACTGCGAGTTACAAAATTCTAACTACGAGTTATAAATTATAACTACGAGTTATAAATTATAACTACGACTTGCAAATTATAACTACGACTTACAAGTTATAACTACGAATTTCAATTTGTAACTACGAGTTACAAATTGTAACTACGACTTACAATTTCTAACTACGACTTACAAATTAAAACTAGCAGTTACAAATTGTAACTACGAGTTATAAATTAAAACTAGCAGTTACAAATTAAAACTAGCAGTTACAAATTAAAACTCCCAGTTACAAATTATAACTACGACTTACAAATTAAAACTCCCAGTTACAATTTGTACAAGTTGTAACAATGACTTAGAAATTAAAACTACAAGTTACAAATTAAAACTAGAGTTACGAATTGGACTTTTACTGTGGTGCGAATTTACTCATCTGGCGTTTTATGTTGTTGCAAGTGCAGTTAAAGCTATGGCACTTATGGGCTTCCGTATTATTTACATATTTTTTTTAACAGTTGAAGAAAGAAGCTTCCAAAGAACAAAATGGAGAATTTATTTTCTTAATGTTTTCTAGAGTTATCTCTTACCATAAAATTTATATCCTAACATATTGCAAAGGAAGCTTCCCCAAAATACAACATGGCTGCCAAAAAAAGATAGTCATCGTCAAAGTCTCATATAGAAAAATTATTTTTCAAAAACTTTCTAATAGACTTTGGTTAAATCCTTATAAACAGAATTCGAAAAAAATTATAGGTCAAGAAAAATCGTAAATTGATCATTTTAGTGAATCCTTGGTAAATGTAAATCAAATTTTTAAAATCTAAGTCTTCACTTTTGAAAAAATCCCTTATCGCCAATACTCGATCCCGAATTGACGAAATAGGGAAAAACAGGTCACCGTTTTGAAACTCGGAATCAAGTGGACAAAATCCAAAACTTTTTGGCGAGTTATTACGAAATATTTTCTCGAATGCTGCTACATAATTTTGAAATGGTAACATTTCGGGAAACATGGTCTAATAGGTAAAGCAAGACGCCGTCGCCTCAAAGTGATAATAATAACCCATCCAAAACTTTGTTTGGTGGACAAAAACAAGAATGAATAGGTACAAAAATACTCACTAGTCAGTTGGTAAAATCTTGTTCAAAGTCAGCAGTAAAGACGCTAGAACAACGTCGAACGACGTTGTTCTAGCATCTTTACTGCGGACTTTGAACAAATTTTTGCCCACGAGGTAGTTATGTTACCTGACAGATACTGCTTCTCTTTTCTATAAAATGATAATAAAATGTCTAATATATACAGAGATATTTTCACGTGCAAAACATGTATTGTATATAAAATATCACAATTCTCATGACAGCCATAAATGCAGTAATCATAAGTCTCTGCAGCTTATTTACTACTAACTACATATCCGGAGTTCCATACGCAGCCTCTGTTTGCATGTGCGGCAAGACGTATTTTTTTATACGCCAGCTTGCATAAATCCACAGATTAAGGCTCGAAGAAGCCAATCAAATGCAAATTCGTTTAGGGTGAAACTTATTTAGGGGTCCAGGCTGCCTAAGTCATAAACAAGATAGTTGTTCTAAGTCATGAGAGCTTTTATTATTGTGTGCCTCATGAGTTACGTGCCCTTTTCTTTTACCTCATGTCTTTGTGCCTTCAACTTTAACTTAAGCCCTCGCGGATCTCAATTTTTTCTCTCGTGATTTATTTATTTATTTCTAGTGAGTCATATTTTTTTTTGTAGGTCTTATTTCCATTTTTTTTCTCTAATTTTTATGAATATAGCTTCCAAATTTATTAGGAAGGGGTATTGGAATTAGCAGGAGAGGCGGTTTGGCAAATTTTTATAGTTACTAAATAAACATGATGACAATGGTACTCTATGGTACTATCGCTCTCTCCAGGGTTTGTGTAACAGGCAATTGGTTAGGGACTAGTAGATTAGTTCATTTATGCTAACTTCACGTTATTTTTAACGTGTATTTTAGCTTTTTAGCGAGTTGAATGTTTTAGGCTATTGTTGATTTCCTAAAAATTTCCAAAAATTAAATTAATAAGTATACCCCCCCCCCCTGATTCTGACCGCGTCGCAAAAGGCTTCGTTTCTTGGCCTCATTTGGGCCTATTTTGGCTCAATTTGCCCTTTTGTGGCGTCACAAAATACGCGGAAACTTTACTACGCATTTTCGGGGAAAAGTTGCAATAGCAATTGTAACCTTTACTAAAGAAGTATTCGGAACAATAACCGGCCTGTGGCCTTGGGACCCTTAACCAAGGAGTTGGTGCATAGGAAAAATATGATCCGTAGGCAGGGTCAGGGATCTCGGCAGGTAGGGTGTCTTTCCTAAACAAACAAAAAAAATGAGTAAAGCTGAAAAAAATATAAAAATCTTTTCGACCTTGCCAGGACTCGAACCTAGAATCCGCTGATTCGTAGTCAGTTGCCTTATATTGGGCCACAAGGCCAATATTACTTGCATTATTTTTGCTTGTAACCTTTTTTATCAAACTTCACTATGCTAAAGCAGGGTCGAAAAGATTTTTCTATTTTAGCTTTACCGTAATGCATCGATTAAACGCCCCCTTTTTTAAAACGCCTCCTCGATTAAACGCCCACCTAAACACTAAAATATTTAATAAACACCCTCCTCTTTTAAACGCCCTCACCCTCTTAAAAGGGGCATTCATTTGGAACAGCAGCAATGCTCACGTAGCAGCCTAATGAAACTAAAGCAGGATTGAATCTTTTAAAAAACCAGACGATGCTGCTCCAAAATAAGGAACTTGGTTTGAACCTGCTCGAAATTTTTTTTATATCGTTCAGACAATTTATTCATCTTTCAGAATATATATGCCTTAAGTACCAAAGATTCGTTGTTTTTGCACGTTCGTGCCCTCTCCTTATTTGGTGGGTTCACTTTGATGGGGAAAAATCATCTTGATTCTAATCACATTGCCAGATTTCTTTACATGGTTGGGCTAATAAAGCATAATCTATACATTATAAGGCAGTTTAACACTTTAACAAGCTCCTAAAATCCAGTTCCATCCAGTCTTAGTTTACGATTTCTAGCTGTTTGAAACTGCCGTGTATCATAGTCACAAGTATTCTTGTGACTGCATATAATCTTATCTGACAGATTCTTAAGGTGGTCCTACCTGAAAGACTAAAATCTTTATTTTTAACTGATATGATTTCATTTTTTGATACAATACATGTTAAAATACCAACAATTTTTTTTTTGAAAATTTATGTTTCGATCCCCCTTTTTCGGTCCGCTGGAGACCAAAAAACCCGCAAAAAAAGCTGCGGTCAATAACTCAAGAAGAAAAAAAAAGTTACATTATGAAAATTTCACAACTTAATCTTAACATTGTGATACACTTGCTGAACTATAATAAACTTGAGTGAAGTGACCATAAAAATTATTTTGATCTCAAACTATTTAGTTTACTGTGATGAAAGAAACAAATCCTGAAATTTTTACACCAGCAAACTGAGAGCTATAAGTGCCAAAATAAACTAAATAAAAAGTTATCTTACCACTACTTTTCTTTCACCTAGAGCTTCCCCGATTTCTATATTTTTTTAAATGCGAAATCCGTATGCACGTATCATATCGTATCGACACGTAGCACACGATAAATAACCCTATCCATGCAAAGAAGGATGGGGGGCAATACCACGTCATGTCAATAAAAAAATTCTTTATGATCATTATCTCCTTTTAAAGATAACTATGTTGCGGTTAGGTTATTATGGAGATTGTGGTAGTGTCAACTATTTACGATTAAAACCACGACTCTTACAATTATTTCTATTGGATTAAGTGACGCTTTACGTGAAGGCAATTAAAAGTTCTGAATTTGAATATCGGATTATCGGAAGTGAACGTTTGGCCAAAATACTGACAAAATAAAGAAATATATTTTTATGTCATTTTTTTCTGTATGCATCTTCACGTAGAGAACAAATATGCACAAAATGAGCTCGAGAATTTAAAGTTTAAATTTTATCTGATCTCGTGTTGGGTTTACCCTATTTACATGCACTTATAGGCAACTACCTAGCACCACATACAAAAAAATCTTTATATTTTTTAAAGAGACGCTTGTTTGTCTAAAATTATATGTGCGAGCCAGCTAGCTGAGAATTAAATTGCTGAGGAGAGATTTTCAAGCCGACTCGGCTTCTTGTTTAATATTAGAAAATTAATCCCATGAAACAAAAACCCATTGGGGGCAATTCTGGGATTCCAGTTTTTGCAGCGGAATTTGAACCCCGACTGCTTAAAGAAAAATTAAGAATTTTTTGACTTTATGCAAAGTTTATGTACAGAATTTAGGATTCGTAAATATTTATGAAAATTCTTGATCTTATTTAAACATTCGGTGTAAATAGACCCAGTTAAACTGTGGCTATATTCTTTTAGAATTTGTTCATCAATATATTCTTGAAATTGTAATTTTATCGAATTCGCCCGCGCGACTGAAAGGACGAATGGAAAAGAGACCAACCTCGTTCCCAGGGATTCTTAAGGCGAGAACGAGACAGGATTGGTATTTCAAACAATCTCTGCTCTAAAGGCCGTTTTCCACTCGGGCGGGAAAATACCGCGCGGAATTCATTTCGAGCATGCGTATTTGTGAATAAATCACAATCACAAATACGCATGCTCAAAATAAATTCTGTGCGGTATTTTCCTGCCCGAGAAGTAAATATCTCCGAATGGAAAACGGCCTTTAGCGAGATTGAAACACAGTAATCACTGCACGGAGGAGTGATATTTGGGTACAGTGAGAATACTTGTTTCTTTGGGTTTTGTTGTAACTCGAGGAAACTCAGAGACAAAAAGCGCAGAGAACGAGTTCGGTATGGTAGATACTTTCCAACTTATTTGGTTAGACTACCCAGTGTGCGTACGTCGGATTTCAAAAAAAGTTAATGGTGTACGGAGACTTTATGTTTCCGCGCAGTTGATTTAAGCCAGTAATACGGAAATCAACAATCTCGATCCCAGCACTTCTTCTGATTTTACCAGACAATTTTAGATGTCAAGAGTGGAAGAGGAACCCCAGGATCGAAGTTTGTAATTCATGATCGTAATCGTATTACATCCAACAAATTAAATAACGCAAATGTTTTTTTTATACTTTACATACCGATATCATGTGGACTAAAAAGGCGAAAACCCGTAGACGAAGTAAGAACCCATTGGGGAAAAACTTGTTTAAATTCAGCAGTAAATACGCTAGAAAAACGTTGTTCTAGCGTCTTTACTACGGACTTCGAACAAGTTTTACCAGCTGGTAAATAAGGGACGAGGTAACATTTAAATGATATTAACAAATGAATTTTAGTGTATCATTTACATCTTCTCTAGTACTATAATAAGAAATTGCACCGCCGGCATGCGACATCATATCACCTTCCATAAGACGCCAAAACAACGTCTTTTGAATGGCGATATGACGTCGCGTATGCACTAATCCACTTTTGAAACTCGACAATTTATTGTGATAACAATGAATTCGTCACTTTCAAAACTAGTCAACGAGAATCAATAAAGGTTAAAGTGATATCGTTCGTTTATTAAAGTTTAGTAATATTTCTCTGATTTTCTTCTTTGTTATTTTAGTCTTGCAAAACGAGAGGTTAATAGACAATAATAGTATTGCTCAGACGGGGTTAGTAAATGGAGATACAAACAGATGAATGTTAGTTAAATATTAACAGTGGGAAAAACAAATATGGTAAAAGTCCGAAGAAGACGCTAGAACAACGCTGTAGAGGTTATTTCAGCGTCTTTACTGCGGACTTTTAACAAGTTTTTGCCAACGGAAGAAGTTGAAACATCGTTAACATGATTTCCTATTAGTTATAATACTTTTTTTACAAAAGAAATATTAGATATAGTTTGAAATCCCAGGTATAAAAAGCATATCCCGTCAATTGTTTATTCACGTGCCATTGCAACACCACCCGGCGCTCCACCATGAGCTTTGATTTCCTAAAAAAAACAAACAAAAACATTTAAAGACATGTATATAACAGGACATTTTCTCGATTTTTATGGTTTCAATACAACTAACTCTTACAGTTAGATAGAATGGGCGTGAAATATAAAATGCCCTCTACAAAATAAGACTATCGCTGTGGAGGAGTGATTTTTGAGCCTTGCTCCAGCATTTATTATGCTTCTACACAGTGATTATTTGTTCTTATTTCGAGCACTGAGTCTATAGAAAAGGCGCTGTATTGTATATAATGAATGGAATATTGTCGAATACAAAAAATGGGGAAAAATGGGAGCTTACTTATAACCACTGAGCAGCTGTTGAGAAACTGAGTGAGTTGAAACAAAAACATAACCGTTATGTTTAAACTACCCATGAAGAGACACAAATGAAAAAGGTCTTATTAAATTCTTTCACAAAGGCTTTCTTTAAAAAAACAATAGGTTTGAGGTTGACTCACAATTTTAAATTTAAAATAATCATTTGCTATTATTCAAAGAGCTCTTATAAAAAATACTCTCCCTCGTAGAAGACTTATATTTAATCTGTAGTATTTTAAACATTTATTAGCTTTAGTTTCATATATAGTTCGACTTATTAAAGCCAATTTGCTAAACAATGTCCGTATCCTCGAAAACGATGTTCTAGCAAATTTACTACGGACTTTTAGCATGGCGCTTTGCTCATTATTTTCACTCTTATGACTTCTGTGGAGAAGTTTATATTTAATCTGTGGTATTCTAAACATTCCATTCGCTTTTGTTATTATATATAATTCGACTGATTAAAGTTAAGTTGCTATACCAATAGGATTTTCTAGTTACAAAGGATTTTTATAAAATTTTGTAGGAAAGATTATATAGCGACAGTTCATGACATGTATCATGTAGTGTCATGCAGAATTGTCATACTTGTCAGTAGGGATCGAAATAAGATTAAATAATCACTGAGGAGTAGGAGCCTGAAGCTATGCTCAAAAATCACTCATCCACAGTGATTATTTAGCCTTACATATGAGCACTAAACTTCGTAAATTTATGTTGTTTCTCAGCCCATTCGATTGTTTAACAAGATCCGTCTGAATTATTATGACAAATTTTGCATCATACATCGATTTCAAAGGATAAATTAGACTAGCAGGTCACTGTTATAAAAATTTCGCTTAAAATTGTGACCCACTTAAAAAAAACTAAGATAAAAAGAGATATCTACCATTTCAATAGGTTGGTTCTGTTTTTACATAAACCACATAAGTTTAGAGAAATACTTCAAATTCTTTAGAATTTGAGTCACGAAACTGTCACTCTCCTTCACATGTGCATTTTTCAGTGGTCGAAATAAGAGCAGATTCAGGCTTTCTGATTTCTATCTATTACAATGGTTTGAAATTTCAATCAGATAATATATCAAAAAAACAAAGAAGAACAAAATGAGGATCAAATTCTAATAAAAATAAGAACACACATTCGTATATAAAAATAAAGTCAAGACACAAACACAACTAAATAAACATGTCTTAGTAATGAAAACTAACACTTGGTTTTTCTCAATATTTGAAATTAGAGATATGATGAACAAACCCTATGGACAAAAACTTGTTCTAAGTCCACAGTAACTCTAGCATCTTTACTATGGACTTTGAACAAGTTTTTGCTCACTAGAATGTTGAGTAATTATAAGTGATAACAGCTTGAACTAGAACCTGTGGCGGAGTGATTTTTCAGTATTAATGGCCACTAAAGTTTTTTTATCCAAAAATTCAGGACAATTTGGAAATATAAACTATCAGGAAAATACAGGACATTACGATGCCATTCTTATTTATACTATGTATAAGTTTTTCTCTCTTTTGCGAAAAAGTATTCATTTCATATATTTCTCACCACAAGCATGAAAAATTAGCAAAACATTTTCGCTATGTTTGCTCTGACACCTAATAAAACATTTGTATCTATGCCAACAATACACAAAATAAAAATCCCAATTTTATCCCAATTGGGACATCACAATAGGATTCTCAGTTAAGGCTCCACACTCTTATCTTATCTATCTTATCTTATCTTGTAGGGGTAGAAACACTTTATTTCCTTTCCATAGATAGCCCCAAATTTTAGATGTGAAGCAGGAGGGTGTATGTTCTAAAGTGCTTTACTTGTCGAAATAAGAGGAAATAATCACTGTACAAGCCTGAATACACCTGCCGAACATCACCTGCAGAGCATTTTTTTAGTATAGATGTGGATGAGTTTTAAAACTCAGTCCTCGAGAATAAATAATTTGCTACTGTGGAGGAGTTGTTGAATCAAACCTGAATATATCTATGCAATATCCCCTGCAGATGAGTGTTTTTTAGTATCGATTAATAACACACATGTATGTACAACAGTTATATTTAGGATTGTGAGTATAACTTTCCTTCACAGTAGTTAATTTGTTCCATATTTCCAGTTGAGTTGAAACATAGAGAAGCTTACCTGTGCATCTTGAACAATTGCGCAAAGAGCACAGCACCAATGGCAAACAATATCCATCAAAAATGTACCCTAAAAGAAGAAACCATTTATAACCTCCTTTTACTAAGCTTAGATAAAATATATCATACTATTGATAGGAGGTTCTAACTAATAGCACATAGCTATAGGCGAAGACAATGGAGATGGCCCCAGGGACGAGAGATTTCGGAATATTTTCAGCCAATTTTAAATGAAAATATTCTGAAACAATTCCTCCACAATGATGACCAGCTATTATTTCAACTCCTAGACGAGTACAATAAATAATACAGGATACACAAGACAACACATAAATAATGATAAATTACCATGTGGAAGCAGGCAAAATCTGATTTTAAATAATAAAGTTTATTCGGAGGCAACAAAACATTTATATAAAGTTCCATTTTTTGAGGCCCTGGGTAACGATGACTGTAGATTCAAAGAAACAATTGTATTTGATAGAATGTGTACCAAAACTAGTAGTTTTTTCCCATCCACATGAGTGATATGAGCATGGGTGAGATCGACTGCAAAAAAATATATCCTGAATTGTGTCAGACATTTTATTATGTAGAAGCAGAATATTTGGCAAATGAATCATATTAGAAAATCAATGGAGGAGAGTATAGAGTCAACGGTATAATTAACGATTTAATTATATGGGCACTTAACAGGATGCTGATGAGTGTAACTTTCGAAACTTTTTCCTTGTTGATAAGGATCACTCCTCATGGGAGATTCACTGTGGAGGAGAGATTTTATTATTAACACATATGCGTTAGAATAATAGTGTAAACGTCTGTTCATTCTTATGTTTATGTTATAGAACTAGTTTAATTCGGAAATTAATTTTATTGAAGCATTGAATAATAAAATATTTATCAATGGAGTATTATGAATTTAAGCTGAGCGCTGAAAGTTTCAAAAATCCAGAAGTTGAGGATAAAAGTACAGTACACTAAAAAATAACCAGGCAGTAAAGCTCGGTTCCCACTTAACGAGAAGTGTGATAGATAGTAGCGTTATCATTGCGATAAGTGTAAGTGTGATCTCACTTGACACTAAGTTACACGTTTTTATATAAAAAAACTTTTTTCTCTTTATCATATCATTTACAATTTTTACAGACAACAAGCAACATTTTAGTTTATAAAATCTCACAATATTCGTATCTTTATTAGTATAAGTTAGGCTTCACAATCACCGAAATTTGATATATCAGTCTGTTTAAACGAACGTTATGTTTAACTTATTATGACTTAGCAAGTAAGGAGGAATGTTAGCAAAATTTAAGAAATTCTGGAGCCTCAATCCAAAATTTACTGCTTCTTATCTAAAAAAGTATATCGCGATTGTTCACGCTGTCAAAATTACACATTACACACTAATTTTATGAATGATACCAAGAACTACCATAGTGTGTAACACCCCTCTGACTCCCTGAAAAATGTATACCCTTTATGGTGCGTTAAAACGACTAAAATTTCACAATGCCGCAATAATTATTACAAACGTTTTTGTGGAAAAAAAATTTGGTGGTCGTTGCAGGTATTCTCTGACCACGCCCATTTCTGATCGACGTAATCAAAAACTGGTTTTTCAGGGTCAAAAAACATATTATACATGAAATAGCATATTTTTATTATCAATGTCTTGTCTTCATTCATTTATCATAATTTCCGTTAAATTTGGCAAAATAACACATTAAAAACGTGAATACGATTTTCTATTGTTTTTAATGAATTCTATTCTTATGAAGACCATAGAAAGACAATGGCCTATTGTCTAATAATTCTTGATATTCAAAGTAGTTGAGGGGTAGGGCATTTGTGGGGGGGGGGGGGGGGGGCGGCGCGGGGGGGGG
>JAULBZ010001403.1:0-22400 GCA_032360805.1 Neoturris breviconis | reverse complement strand
GAATTTCAAGGTTTATGGGTATAGGAAGTGGCAATATCACCCTTGTTTTAGCGCTGTTATAGCCCCATATTTAAAAATTTTTCTGGGGCTTCGCCCCATACCCCACTGGGGGGCTTACAGCGCCCCCCAGACCCCCAGCTGCAATTGCGAACGACCGTTTGCTTCGCAAACGGCCGTTCGGCAACTTTTGCTTCGCAAAAATTGACTAAGGACAAAAATATCCTGGATCCGCACCATATGTTATAGGATATGCTTTGATAATACATGCTTTAACCATACATAAATCTATTATAGTTTTATTTAGAAATCCATATTCTATATATAATGTAGCATGTTCTTTTTTACTAGCCCTATGAGGGGGACAAATGTGCAAGGCCGCATCTATAAAAACATTACCTATTACTACGGATATTAGGGCTAATCAAAAAAGCCTAGTATGAGGGCTAATCAGTAAACCCTAGTATTAGGGTTAATCAATAAACCCTAGCGCTATGACTACTAGGTTATATATCTACTAGGCTATTATCTTGCCATCTTTATCCCCGACCAAAGATAGATAGTTCCACCCCTGCAACCACCCTTCCTCTGGATTTATATAGTTGTAGTTTGCTTGTACATACTATATTTATTACATAAATAACTTGAAGATAGTATCAACAAATCATTATAGCATTAATTACTCATGAGGATTAAAACACCAATTAAATTATTCGTTTATGACTAGTTAAATTGTAATTATCATAAGGCCTTTTATATATATATTTCGGTATGCAAGTTCCATAATTTTTAAACGCGAGGGCAACAGACACACAACGTCAAGTCAACGTAAAAAAGACCGTCAAGTCAACTCCAAAACAACGATCCGACGTTTATTTGTGACACAATTAAAACGATTATCATTATTATTCGATATACTATTAATAAGAGTTATCTCTGATGAATTAAAATAATCTGTAACGACTGTGTAATGATTGTTAAAATGTCTGAACTGTGAGAAGAATTTTGCATTGTTTAGACTTGCAGCCCATGTAAGCCGAACCTTATTTGTGGGGTTATGATATATATGTCTACTCTCTTCTATAATAATCTTCCAGTGATCCAAATTCTCGCGTAAATACAGTATACTCTCTATAAGAACCCAGAGTAAGTAGCCTGAGTTCCAGTCCTAATACTTGTTGTAGTTTGGAACTGGAACTCAGGTTATGAGTAAGTGGAACTTTCATAAAGTTAAAACCATTTTTCTCTTGGTTTTTCCTTAATAAACTTTTGTTTATGTTCCCATACGTGGAACATTTTTTCGGTTCCTAGAGCCAATTTTCTTCGCTCGAGTGGAATTTTTGCATACTCGAACCCAGCGCTGATAGAGTATGTCTATCAAAGAGAGGCAAATAGCCCTGGGAACGAGGTTGGAATTTTTGCTGCAATGCAAGATATTTTATTCTTTATTAGCTCCTTCATTATATGGTTGAATGATATTGATCTAATAGATAGTACTGCTGGAATTTAACATATTCTACAATTAAAAAAATCTACAATAATGGTCTCAAATAATTGAGAAAAAGTGATAGTTGCTATTGCGTTACAACATAGCAACCATAGACTTGAGTGATGTTGTTTTAACAAAGATTCCAGAACGGTCAGTTAAGATTATAATGTGAAAGTGGGCATAAATGCAATCAAAGTGGTGAACTACTGCATGTTCTGACAATAAAGATTTTTGGATGACTTGATCAAAACCTATATCAACCTCGATCCCAGTGTTTCTTCTCTTTTGACAGCGAAGAAGAAGCGCTGGGATTGAGGTTGGTCTTACGTCATTACTCGGTGGATGCTATAAGTTAATTTTGGAAAATTTCGAATTTTTTTGCCCTTAAAAACCAATATTAAACATTAGTGCAAGTGATTGAAAACAACCTCGTTCCCAGGGCTTCTTTCCGCTTTTTAAAGGGAAGGATGCGCTGTCCCTTCCTTCAAAAAGCGGAAAGAAGCCCTGGAAACGAGGTTGGATTGAAAAGTCAAATATTTTTGCTGTGTCATGTCATGTTTTTCATATTATTAATTTCAAATTTACCATTTCAGAATCTTTGTTGGAAATTCCCTCACAATTTTCAACCTCGTTCCCAGGGCTTCTTGCCTTTTCGAAAAGGCAAGAAGTCCTGGGAACGAGATTGCACAATTTCCTCGCAAAATTACGCACAATTTATGTTTATGGATGTACATTTCAAATATATTTATAGGTTTCAATTTTGCAAATTTGCTGTTACCTTGTTACTTTTGTTACTAGTAACTGTTTTTAAGTGATTTATGCTTGACTTCAATTGATAACTTTATAGGGAAATTTCATATTACTGGAAAATTTCCTAAATGATACTCTCTCCTTCGGTCCCCTGGAGAGGTTTCACTTCCACTTTTCGAAAGCATACTGTAATATATTCAAACTGGCTGAGCATCGTATTTGTAATCGTTATTAGTTTAGTGACTTCCTGAGGCGCTAGCATTGTGGGCGTTTGTGTGAAGATTTTTACACCCTCGGGAAAACGTTTCCTGGTCAAAAATGGTAAAATTTCCTATCCAGATTACACCCTCAATTAAATTACTATGTCTGCCGTAATCGGACCGATTGGAACTTATACAGGCTCTTTGAATCCTACAAATTCTAGAGCTTAGACTATAGGATTAACTCTACTTTTAGGAGGGAAGATAAGATAAGATAAAATATTTTTTATTTATCAATAGCAGTTACAATAATGCGTGAAAGAAAAATTGAATTAGGAACAGGATTTTTTAGAAAAGAGGAGAAGTGTTTTGGTGTGGATGGTATACCTATTCTTATGTTATCAGCAATTGAAGCAAAATAATCATTAATCTAATTAGCAATTGTCACTGGATTCAGTGACAATGGAGTTATCAATGTTCATACAGGTAGGAGGAGCAGAATCCGGAGAACAAACAGAAATAATATTTTTAACCCCTTTGAAGAAATTACTCTTGCTCATTCTACATAGAGATACAATTTTGTTGCGGTACTTTTTATAACTCTCAAGCAAGAGAGACTTAAAAAGTGGATCTTTCTCTCTTAAAAAGCATTTATGCAGATGGTCTTTTTTAATTATGGAGGTAAGAATACCATTAGTAATCCAAGGATTGGATTTACCTCTTCTTTTTTTGTTGCATGTTTTTTTTAGAGGAGCATATTTGGCCAACAGACAGTTCATACAGTTGTAAAAATTGTCAAACGATAAGTTAGGATCATCTGCATTTGATTGCAGGATATCATCCCAATCTATATTGCGGAGTTCGGCGAGAAAGTCATCGTGTTTAAATTTCTTCCAATCATGAACAAATATATCATCAAAAACATGCAAAGAACTGGGGGAAATGGTCAGAAATTGAACTTATAATATTACCAGATAATATTACCAGACACTCAGCAAAAAAAATTCCCAACATTTTGTTCCTTTCATGATACACTATTAGTCTGCAAAGTTTCATCCTTATATATATAGTAAGTATTAGTCGCTCAAAAGTTATGAAGGGGGCAGGAGTGGAATTGCCCCCCCCCTCCGGCCATGAAATGTTAAAAAAATGCCTGGCCTGAATAGGGTTAAAGCGATATCAACGCATCCGCCATTACGGATTGATGAAGCAAACGCTGAATACCTACTCCATATTCCTAGCCAGTGGGGTCGCAATCTATCAACTATATTTGGATCCGGGTCCTTGGTCCTCACATTCTAAAGAAAAATTAACAATATTTTGCTCGCTTCGATATCCCAATGCTTAAAAGGAAAGTTTGTTTACAAACTATTCAATTTGTAGAGACAAACTTGCTCACATGTATAGACGAACGAATATGGCTGCTGCAACGAATCCGAATTTTGTGAATTTTGATCAACTTTCTGAACAATTCCATGAACTTTATTCCCATCCAGAATCATATTTGGATCCTACTGAAAGCTTACATGGAAGTCTTATCGCATCTTCAAAACATCTATACGATTTGATGAAAGATTTTGAATCAGAAAATGCATTAAAAACTAGTTCCTTGAAAGAGCTTTTGACAGATAATTTTGATAACGAACAGATATGGCAGGAGCTTCAGCTTCAAAATACCCCTTCCTTAAAACAATTTAAAAGTATTACTAAGACGTTAGGATCTTCTTTCTCATTAAATGCAATAAAGATCGATAATGAATTACCAGTGAAAAAGAGGTCTAAAAAATCTAAAAAGAAAAGCGTAAAATTTCAAGCTGATGCAGCAGATGTCTATGATGATGAGGACGTTGATGAGGTTGATTTTTTAAAAGAAGAAAGTTGTGTTGAACCTAATAATAAGCAAAAGAAATATCAAAAGACTGTAGTTGATGATACTTTTTTCAAATTACGAGAAATGGAAGAATTTTTAGATGAGCAAGATAGAAAAGAACAATTACGAAAAGATGGGGAGTTGAGTGACGGCAGTGACGATATTGATGATAGCATTGACTTATTTAAAGATGACGATAAAGAAGAGGATGGGTATATATATATTTATATATTTTTTTTTTTTTGGGGGGGAGGGGGGTACGTCACATCGATTTATTTACAGATTGAAACTCCGAAAATTGTCTTGATGACTGCTTGACCTAAACCCTTACCCGTCAGTAAATAAGAGACTTTTTCCTGTTTCTTTAGACACTCTATTTTTTAAAGGAAAGGAGGGTCCAGATACCTATGCGAGGTTAAAAAAAGTAAAAAGTTTATCCATTTTCTTTGCGTGTCGTCCCCGGAACGACGCCATTTTGATTTTTTTTGTTCTCACTTACCTTTTTCTCGCTACTTATCACCTGCAAAAATACCCTGGCAGGCAGGGCACGAAAATATGCCACAGGTGTAAAAATAGCAAGCAGGCATGATTATTTTACTTTTTAGACTCTGTAATGTTTGGTAATCAGTCAGGCACGCAACCAGGAAAAACCATCGATCAACGCATTTATGAGCAAATATTTAAATTTTATCCGTCGTTTGACAGTCCAAATGTTTTGCTTCAAAAAAATAAATTCAAAGAAAATTCAAATAAATAAATTCAAAGTATTCATATATATGAAAAATAAATTCCTATATAAATGAAAATTTGTTCCCAGTAAAAGTGTGCTGAATCAACGATCTTGCAAGCACATTGACTTAACACTCCTCATTGTATATAGCTTAATTTTCCTCACATTATTGAGTTTGGCTACTTCAAAGCTGCTAAAATAACTGCGTTTTGAAACGAATTTTTGAGATGGCTCCTACTATTATGATTGGAGAACGTCAGCGGTATTCTAACCAAAGCGTTTGTTTGTTATTTTATTGAATAAGGAAAGAGAATTAAAATAGTTTAATATATTTACAGGTCAAGTTTAATTGTCTGTTTCCTTAGGGACTGATTTGAAAATATAATTTACATAGAAAAGTACCGAGTCAACGATCTTGCAATATTTGTTTGTTCTTCATACTGAAGAAAACAACTCATTGCAAGCTAATTGACCTTCTGTTTATTCAAATTTTCGAACCTTGAACCCCCGTTAGTACTGGGCTTTTTAGGAACACTGAGGTTTGAACAGATTCCACCCCTCCCCTACCCCGTCAATTAATTATGAATGGTTCGTAGTATATGGATGAAACTTCCCAGAATTATAGTTTTTGATGATGTCAGCAATTTTCTGATGACTACAAGAATATAAAATATACAGTTAATTTTCCTTACAAACTGTGCTTTCTTAGAATTGCAATATAGTATAAGAGTTCTATTAAAAAAATTCCAATTCTATTTTCTGTTTTAGATAGGTAATGATGTTTCACATAGCTTCCAGATTTGAGCGAAAATGTTGCAAATTACTAAAATCTTCATCCAAAAATCTGAGGGGGAAATCCAATTTTCAAAAATCGGAAAAATTGGGGGAAACAAGTTTATCATGTGGCCAAAATTTGTATAATTATTTATTTTATGATTTTAAGTAACTTTAGTAGGTTTTACGTTACATTTTACGCTAACATTACCCAAACCCAAACACAAGTTAAGAAATTGATGATTTACAAAGGATTTCTAACTTAAAAATATGTGGTGTCAGGTTACGACCAAGAAATAATGATTCATAGAATATATGCGGCTGAAATTTACAACATACAGTATATATGTATTATAGATTGTTGCTAATTCTTGGAAAGTCTCAGTACCATAAGCTGTAGTGGTCCAAACGTTATACAGCATAATGTGATAGAGGGGGGATTCCCTGCAGTACTAATAGGGTTAACACTACCAAAAATGTTGTTTTTTGAGTTGAATCTTTGCCGTTAGTTACTGTGATGGTCTGTAACATGTATTTTAGGAAAGCTATTACAAACATAACTTATAAGGACTTCTTTGGTTTACCACCTAAAAAGAATAGTCATTCTGACAAACCTGATGAACATAAAGAATTGAATATTCAAGATGAAGAGAAAGAAATTGAAGAAGAAGAAGAAGAAGAAGAAGAAGGAGAAGAAGAAGAATACGATGATGAGAATGATGAATTGATGGATGGGAAAAGTGAAGGTAACACAGAAGGTGACCAAATGGAAATTAATGATGAAGAAAATGAGGGAGATAAATCAAACTTTGAAAGAAAACAAGATGAGGTATGCTAGAATTTTTTGATTGCATGTGTTCAGAGGTTGGAATAACGGTCAGTAGTATCTACATAAGAAGTTGATCTTTTAATGAAGAAATCAATCAATTGCAAGATCGTTGACACCATACTCTTCCCCACAGGTGGTACTGGCAGTAATTTCGATCTCAGGTGTTGAAAATATACTCTCTCAAATATTATTCCAAAAGTTTTCAAGTTTTCAATATAAAAAATAAAAACACAAAAACAAAAAAAACACAACCCTTAAAGCTTTTCTATGGGTTTCCCGTACTCAAAAAACACTCATCCACAGGTGATGTCAGATTATTTACTTTAGAACTTTATCTGAAAAGGAGTGTTTTTATTATGGTTTCCAGGTTGTAGGGTATCATATATACTGTAGAATATTTTTTAAAAAGAGACAATTCAATGCATGCAATTTAAATGTATATTCTTTTGAAGCCTATAACTTTTTTTCTATTTTTATGCTCTGTTTCGAGATTCAGAAAGGTAATGCCATGTTCTTTAACATATCTTCTGGGTTTTTCATAAATGTTGTAGTTGTGTCAGAATAGAGTGCCGAATTTTGCAAAAACACTAAATGTCAAAATATCATCATAACTCTGACGTCAACTCAAAGATAATGATGTAATTAGTAATTGCTGAAAGTTTGAAACCTATATGATAAATATTGAATGAGTTATTAATTTTTGTACTTTTTTAATTTTATAAGGATTTTATGAGCAATTTGAAAAGTGGTTTCGAGAAATGACCAATAAATTTTGAAGATCACATGCTATAGCTTTAAAAATTTCCAAGAATGTGTAAATTAGGATTATACTAAATGTGACAAAGTTTCAAGACTTCAGCACTTACACAAGAATATTCGAAAAAATAAAGTATCCTTGCGGAATCCGATCATTCAGGGAATGCAGGGGTTATTATAGCTGGCAGTTATCACTGTGGAAGAGAACTTTTTAGAATGTTTTTGGCCAATTTGGCTAAATATATTCTGAAAAATCTCCTCCACAGAGGTGATTATATGATGTGATATCAATTCCTATCATTAGAATTTCTTCTTTTGGCCTTTATTGCAAATTTGCCTTTTGTCTAGATGATGAAAAAGATAAAACGTTTGGAAGAAACTAACTTAACTGATAAACCCTGGCAGCTCAAGGGTGAGACGACATCAAAACAACGACCGACGAACAGTTTATTAGAAGAACATGTAACTTTTGACCATACATCTGTTGGAGGTATACTTGCAGTATGCAATATAGGAACAAACTATCACTGTGTACGAGTTATTTATACCATAGCTTCAAGCAACTAAACTTAAGTATCACTCTTTCACAGTGACTATTTGTTCTTAAATTCCAAATAATGTACTTGCTTGATAATATTTACTGTACAATACTTTCTGATCTGATCTACAAAACGACTGTTAAGGGAGCATCTCCAAAATTTGTTCGAAGAAACCAATCAATTGCAAGCTCATTGATTCTACACTCCTCATTGTAGATTAATGTTTTTCCAATTTATTTATTTTGACTACTTTATAAAGCTGCTAAAATATCTGCTTTTTGAAACAAATTTTGGAGATGTTGTCAAGGTTGGAATGAATTCTCCAGCTCTCTGTCATTTCTCTCCAAACATTTATGCTTTGTGTGCTGATGCATAGTTCTTCAGCACCATAACCAGTATATGTCTCTTTTCAGCGACAAATTTGGCAACAGTAGTACAATGCCCAATAATTACAATAACTATATGCTTTTAATTTTCGATGATTTCAGCTCCTGTTATCACGGAAGAGACAACAGAGACCTTAGAAGATTTAATTAAACAGAGGGTCAAAGATCAAGTATGTTTGACCATGTATTATTTGTTCTCATGTAATGTAGACATCCCCTGTGAAGGAGTGTTATTTGAGTATAATTTTTGGATTTTAGGGTGAAAGTAGTACTTAAAAACACTTCTCCACAGGTGATGTCCGACTGTTATTTTGAGGCTTGTGCTTATGGTCAATGTTCAATATAACAGCAAATAATCAGTGCGTATGAGTAATTTTTAAGTATATACTGTAGCTATGTAATTCTGAGTGTCAATCCAAAAGTTGTATCACTGCTCCTCAATGATTCTCTCTTAATGCTTTTATTTTAAGTTTTGAAACAAGGGATTGAAATAACTGCCATTATCATAACTGTGGGGGAAAGATTTTTCAGTCAATTTGGCTGAAAATATTCTGAAAAATCTCTCCTCCACAGCGATGATCAGCAGTTATTTCAACCGCTGTAACACTCCTTCTGCACTTGCTTTTAAGGCTTGGGATGATGTCCAAAGAAAACAAAAACCAACTACCCAACCTTTTGAATACAAGAAAGCACCTGAATTGAATATGGAGAAAAGTAAATTAAGTCTTGCTGACGTTTATGAAAAAGAATATTTAATGCAAGCCGAGGTAAACAAAGCAAACGGTGTTTCCTGATGTCGATGCAAATTATTTCTTTGCGTTGTCATGTCGTTTTGATGCATTTTCTCAACAATAGATCTTTCAAATATGTTGGCTTGAAGTAACCACAAAAGTTACATTCTCGCTTAATTCTATAAGCTCTTAGTTCAAACTTCTCTTCGTCTCAGTTATCTTGAGGGAAGACATTTTTGAGCAATAAATTTGAAGACTATGAAGATTTAGGAGCAAAATCATAAGAATTCTGCGAAAATTTCTTCCCTCGAACATTTCTTCCTTATGGTACTCACAATGTAGCCAGCCAAATCAAACATGTATTTTGTGTAATATATTACCTTTATAGGACTTTATTCTCTTTATTTATATTTTTTTCGACAAAATTTAGGCAGCTACTAAAAATACTTGAAAATCGAAATTTTGTAAATTATTTTTTATTTCTCCTAAAAATACCTGTTTATATGCACTTTAAAGAGAGTAATTCTTTCATGAATTTTGGCCTTTTTCTCAAAGGTTTATCCTTGCAAAACATTTCAAACACCACAACGGCAAAATGAGTAGAAGAAGGAGTTAAAAACTGATACTGCTTCCATACTGTTATTTCATATTATGCAAATAAGGTTTTAACCCTATTTCTACTGGGGAGGGGCACATTGTCCCCCCTGTCATACTTTTTTCATAATTTTTGAATGAATGACTTACATGACTTAAGATTTTGGAACTTTTCCTATAATTAATATCTAGGATCATTTTGAAATGATTGAAATAAGAGCAAATAAGCACTATGGAGAAGGGATTTTTGAGCTTAGTTTCAGTTTTTATAGCCTGAAGTTATGTTCAAAAATCACTCTTTCACAGTTATTATTTGCTCTTATTTAAACACTCCTTATTTTCCAAATTGTTCCATTGTTGATTCTTTAACTGTCTCTTCTTCTGCAGGATAATAAAGAAGAAAAAGAAAATGAAGATCATGTACTAATCAAAAATCTGATGGACAAGTTATTTGTGAAACTCGATTCTTTATCAAATTTTTATTTCACTCCCAAACCGGTAAGTGTTTTTATAATTGATATTTGTTATCTGGTATAGGTTAATGGTTACATAACCGGTATTTTATTTTATACTGTTAGTGGTTTTAGTGCTGGTATTTTTTATAACCTGGTAATATTTTACAACCAGTATTGTTTATACACATACGATTTTGTTCTTGGATGAAATCTCCCTTATGGTCTGGTGAACGTTTTCTGGAGTGGTATACGTTTCTGGTAGCGTGTAACTCATCCCTAAGTGAAAATCAATGTCTTTAGCGCGGGATCGACCTCTTACCCTTTATTGAAATTAACAACCTCGTTCCCAGGGCTTCTTGCCATTTTGAAACTTTGCCTCTGTATTTTGAAGAAGTCATGGGAACGAGATTGGGAAATTAGCATAGTTTTAAGTGGTATTCAGTAAAGAATATATATATTTGTTGATTTCTACTAGGCGAAATATTTCGTGCGAAAGTAAAAAGAAGACCTTTGATTGGTAGAAATTGATGTCACACTATGTGACATTTATGCCAATGGAATATATTCTTTTATTATTTTTTCGCCTTGTGGAAACCAACCTTTATGTCCGCTATTGCAGTCTTCGAAATAAAAACAAATAATCACTTTGGAGGAAGGACTTTTGAGCAGATTTTCTAGCCTGTTACTTTCTTTTAAACACTGTATTGACAGGTTCGACTGTATGCTCAAAAATTGCCCCTCCACACTGAATATTTTCACTGAACGATATTTACTGGTACTGTAGTTGAGGCGATCTTAATATTTGTATTTTAGCCAAAACCTGAATTAAAAATTGTTACAAATACTCCATCTCTGCAAATGGAAGAAGTAACACCAATAACCATGACAACCGCTTCGCAATTAGCCCCAGAAGAAATATACGACAAAAAGAAAGGCGACGTCAAAGGTGACGGAGAAAAAGAAGATGAGGACCGTAAGCGTGAACGTCGTCAAAAGAAATTGAAAAAGAAATTCGCTGCAGAGGAGAAAGAGAAAAAAGAAAAATTAAAGGCAAAAACTGGGAAAGTTACGAAATCCTCGAAAAAGAAAGCAATTGATTCGTTAAAGAAGGGAACTAGGAATACTATTTTAACTGAAAAGAACGCCATGAGTAAGAGTGTAAAATCTAGTAACGAGTTCTTTACGAGGTTACAAGATGAAGCGAAAAAATCTATAACGAAACAGAAAGATTCAACTAAAGATACTAAAATGAAGAAAAATAAAAGAGCAGAGTTTCTCAAGCTGTAGAACGAAAATACGCGTTTCTTTCAGCCGTTGAGGTTGCTTGGAAAACCAAAATAAGACATTTCATTGGTAGAAATTCACGCCACATGTCATGTGACGTCATTTTCGTTACTAATGAAGCGTTTTTGGTTTTCGTTCGGAATTTTCCATCTAATGGAAATCATTAACGGAGCTCGCATTCGTAAAAATTAAGGCGACCTTCACCTCCATCTTTGTAGATATTTTTAATCTAACTTAGATATAATTGTTTTTATCAGAAAGAAATATACCGATATAAGAAGCATACCCATATTTTTTGAAACCACAGACTAGGATCTTTACCATTTGTTTATAGTATAAATTTGAGAAAAATTAATCTACAATGAGGAGTGTTAAGTCAATGAGCTTGCAATTGATTGGTTTCTTCGGGACGAAAAAACCAATCAATTGCAAGATCGTTGATTCAGCACTCTCCCCCTGGGAACGGTTTTTGGAGATGGTCCCTTCGGTATTAAAGAAACCAATTTATTGCAAGATCTTTGACTCGATAATCTTATCTGCAAATGTTATCCTGATACGTTCCCTAAGGATAAAAATTGCTTCAATTAACCGGAGCACGCGGTTTGCCGGGGTCACGCATAAGTCGAGATTTCATTATTATTATTAGTACTTTATTTTAATTCGGTAAAATGATAAAATTACAATTTCAAGAACATATTGATAAACGAATTATAAAAAAGTATAAATGTATAAATAAGATCAAGAATTTTCACAAATATTTAGGAATCCTAAATTCTGTACATAAACCTTGCATAACCTGCAAGGACAATCTGTTGGCTTCAATTTCCTTATCTCTTAATCTCTTAATTTCATAAGTCTTGCAAATCCTCTGATTTCTTTATCTTTAAGGGTATACCTTTATGAGAGTAAAGTGTTTACGTGAAAATAACGTCTCGCCCAAAAATAATTATAGCGCACTATGGATCCCGTAACAGTTTGGCGGGACGTTTTTATTTTCATGTCACAGAATTTAAAACCAAGACGTGTTTCTGCTATGCACATGTGCTGATCAAGAAAGCCAAGAGAAGACATTTCAAAAAAGGAAAAATTTGAACAAGAAACATAACTAATCAACCTTGTTCCCAGGGCTTTTCTTTCTTGACGTTTTAATCAAAAGAAGAGGTCATGGGAACGAGGATGACAACTAATAGAAAAATAAATACAAAAAATTGTGTTCTCTAATATATTAAAAATATAAACCCAAAAGCAGTGCCTACAAACATTGCAGGTGCATGAATTAAACGGACATTTTCTTTAAACTGTCTTGAAAAGAACTGACAGAGCTACAAGCCTTTATAGATTTTGGCGTCCTTTCAAGCTATAAAAAGCTAGTTTTGTGACAAAGTAGCTCGAGGTTATCTCGGTGCTGTGATCATGGACACATTTGTACACCTCCAATATAAAGATACGGATGTTTTGTTTCTCGCTGAAGAAGTTCGTTGTAAGAAGCTGAAAAATACTGATGTAGCCTTTCAGCGAACGAAAATGGACGTTTTTTCAATTATCCTTTGCTCTGTTTTCGAACCAAACATCCAGACAAAAGGATAATATCTAATGAAGAAAGGATATAAGATTCTGTTAAACATCTTGCCTGTTTATGTGAAAGGAACTTCTTCATTCTCAGGATTGCTTTCGTCCTATTGCTGGCAGTGCAACAGACGTTTTTTTATATGCTTTTCAAAAGTTGATTTACGCAATCAATTTCACTGAAATTATCGCGAAAATCTTACTGAAAATTTATAGTTCTCACTGGTGTAAACCACGCTTAATTTGCAAGGTCACAATAGAATTTTGACGCCTAGTAAATTTCAAAGACATTCTTTCTGCAAACCACTTATGTCACTGATTGTCGAGGTTGTTCTAGCGTCTTTACTGTGGACTTTAAACAGGTTTTTTGCGCACTGTCTTATTACTTACATGTCTGACATTCATCTAAATGACCAACTTCGTTCCCAGGGATTCTTCTCTCCTGACGTTTAACGCTGACGTCAAGAGAGGAAAAGCCCTGGGAACGAGGTTGCTAAATGACGTTAATCGTTGGATATTTATCCAGGCTAAAAATATATTTTTGAAATCATTAAAACATTTAAAAAGTCCGAAATGTTGACCTGGTTGTTATTTGAAAAGTTCGAAATGTTGTCCTGGTTGTTATTTGAAAGGTCCGAAATGTTGTCCTGGTTGTTATTTGATGATAGTTCTCTTGTATTTAATGTTACATATCTTGGTCTCCAGTCCGTAAGCAGACTTTGGTTTGCCGGAAAATTCTTTAGGTAGTTTACTATACATGGTTTATAGACCAGGAGGTAGTTTACTATACATGGTTTATAGACCAGGAGGTAGTTTATTATACATGGTTTATAGACCAGGAGGTAGTTTATTATACATGGTTTATAGACCAGGGGGTAGTTTATTATACATGGTTTATAGACCAGGGGGTAGTTTATTATACATGGTTTATAGACCAGGAGGTAGTTTATTATACATGGGTTATAGACCAGAGGGTAGTTTATTATACATGGTTTATAGACCAGGGGGTAGTTTATTATACATGGTTTATAGACCAGAGGGTAGTTTATTATACATGGTTTATAGACCAGGTTTACAAGGTCACGCACTGCTACTTTTCTCGTGCGTTTTGTTACTTTCTGAAATTGGAAAAAATTTTATGCCGTTTATCAAAATCTAATGCCTTTAACCAATGTTGAAGTTTCAAATTTTTGCGCGAATTTCAATTTGTCTCGTGTAATTATTAGCAAGATTGTAGTTTGGATTGAAATTCAATTGAATATCGTAATACAGTCGTCTTTTGTAACTCTTGAAACTTGGTCACATTTAGCATGGTCCTATTTTAAATCTTTTTTCGAAATTTCTTAGCTACAGTACGTGGTCATCAAAAGATATTGATCATTTCTGGAAACTATTAAATCCTTGTAAAACTATCAATAAAATCATTCATATTGACTCGAAACTTTCAACAATGACCTTTGTTTTGTGCAAACACTACAATTATCACGTTACATTGGTGTGACGTCGTTTGATGACGTCATGTCAATTTTTTGTTATATTTTTGTATTTTCGCCAAATTTGTGGCGCTATTTTGACGAAAAACTAGACATTGATGTTAGATATTATTGTATTTTTCTCTAGGATTTTTAGTGAAATAATCTAAAGTGATTCCCGTTATTTTGACGTTGTTTTGACGTCTATTCGGTGTCGTGTGTCGGTTGAGATATCTTTCGAGCGGTCGAGTTATTCTTACCAAGTGTGCTCAATATATGATATTGACACACTTAGGTTCGTCGCACTGTTTATTGTTATATGTCACTGCATATTTGTTTGTGTTTTATTATCCTTATAATTTGTTTGCAAGTTCGGTAGAGAACAACTTCATTATATACAAAATGGGCTTTGCCCTTTACCGTTCTGCGTTCTGTATTTTATATTGTATGTTGTTTCCATGGTGTTATATGTTCCATGTGTCAAATTATAGATTTGCAAAAAAAGTTTGAACTTCACTGTAAAATTATGTTGACAATGTCCACCAGTGGCTAGACGAAATATTCGACGAAAAATGTCTAAAACGGCACTTCTCATTATTATTTTCTGTAAAAGTTACTCTATTTGTATCCAAAGAAATTTAATACCTATGTGGTAATTTTGAGGACGTCAGCAAAAAAATGATGCCGTAAACAATTAAGTTGTAATAGTATTACCACAACAAGTTTCATGACTATATCTGCTGCCAATCCTGAGATCTCGGGTAAGGGGCGGAATCCGGCCATTTCACTAACACAAAACCGGACTCAAATAAGGTAAGAGTGTAGAAAGAGTACAGATTTTTCCGAGTCGTAGCCAATGTTTCAAGATGGTAGCCAAAATCGGCTCCATTAACGTGTGTAAACGTAGCTTAGGAAAAATAACATATATATATATATAAAATATATTGTGATGGTAAGTGCTGTTAAAAAAAATTAAAAAGATGAAGATTAAAGAGATAATGGACGGATAAATTGAAAGTACAGCATTTATTACCTCTAAGATCGGATTTCCACTAAGCAAATTCGTTCGCATGAATTTTAAATGAAGCCGTTATATTGCTTACAGGTGACGTCGCTATTTTAATTATTCTGTGCTGAAAAATACTTTGGTTTTCTCAAGTCATCCTTGCCAATCTCGTCACAACTCTTCTTTTGTTGTTTTATATATTTTTTACTTTTATTTTGTAATCGATGTGAAGTACCCCACAGGTGGGATTTTCTACCGTGGGGTATCAAGTGTTTTGTAGTTATCCTTTTTCATTTTTTTGTAATTTTTTGTTTATTAAATTGAAAAAAAAAATATATATAATGGCTTCATTTTCGAATTCGCCTAAGTGATCCGTCTTAAGACAGAACATGCACATAGAGTATTTATTATATGGAACATAAAAACCAGGGATTTCTTTTATTAATCTAAATGACCAGGGCCCAGTTGTTCGAAAGACGATTTATTTAATCCTAAAATTGTCTATTTACAACATTTAATTGGTAGAAAGTAGATTTAATCCAGGTTTAATCCTATATTGAGGTTAATCGGCTTTTGAACAACTGGGTCCAGATCAGTAAAATTAAGAAACCGAAGTAGTATCTGCGGAGGAAGGTACCGAGGAAGTTTAGGTACTAATCTCACGATTATCTAACCTCCATCCTATGGCTTCTCTCTCTTCTAAGATGGTAAGAATATATATATTTTTTATATTTGAAAGAGAAAGCACTGGGAATGAGGTTGACTATAAACTGGAATTTTTCATAGCGAAGAAAGTTAGAAACGAGATTCTTTATACGACGTCGGATCAACGTTAAAAACTCATCAAAATAACGCTCGCGTCATGTTACTTCGACGCTTGTCCGATGTCGTGTGCCTGCCGGGTACACACTAGGCACGTAATGTCTGGTCTGCGTCGTAACAACATCATCAAAGTTGACGTCGAGATTTGGTATAGTGTGCATGCTGTGCAATACAGACAAAAAAATCTATATTTAACATGAGTAACTTAACTAGATACGGATAAGCTTCATATACTATACTTATAATCTATAATATCCAAGCCTAGTTCCCAAGAATTCTTTCCTTGTCGAAATACGAAGAGCCGCTCATCATAATCTGAAACAGCAAGAAGCACTAGGAACGAAGTTGTACAGCAACATCGAAAAAATATTCCGATTCTGTTAAGATGTTGTTAAGCCATCCTGTGATTTAATTAATAAATCTGTAAATAGTCAATTAAAAGAATCCCAGTAGACTTGCTCAAAGTCCGCAGTAAAGGCGGATCTCGACCACACGTTCTTTGAACGTTGTTCTAACGTTATTTTTCTAATTTTGATCGGGTGACGCTGCTTTTAACCAATGTAACAGCTTCATTTAGAATTCGCGCGAACGAATTCGTCTAGTACATATCCACCTTAAAGACCTGGCTCATTATTATGACAAGTCAAGGCCTTGTCCTCAAGGCTTACGTCACTGACTCCCTAATTATTAGGTTGAGAATTTCCACAACAGTTCTTTACAAATGTAAGTATACTTAAACCAACTAAATCCAACTAAATCGTATTTCCCTCTTAAATCATTTAAGAGGGTAATACACTTATTTAAAATTCATATATATTAAAGGGAAAAGTTATAGACTTAAACAATCTAAGAAGAGACATCAGATACTCACTAGCATGGTTGTGCTCTGTTAATAGTTTACAGATCAGACGGATAAGGTTGACAGGTGCTTGGAAAATTGTATCCTTCTATTTAGAACCTGATAAAATGCTGTAGCACTTTACAGACCGATTTGATAGTTATCTTTGAAAATTCCATAGTTCGAATACTTATTCACCAAACCTGATTGACTGCTATTATTACTACTATTATTTTGCAGACCAGATGTGCATGGTTAGAAGTTGCTAGGATATTGGATATTTATTTTCCATATTAATAATAAAATAACAGACCAGACCAAATAACGTGACAGTCACTAGGAGTAACAATACGGATCCTTATTTAGCAGTTCTGTATTAACATCTTACAGACCGGACATACGTCTGCTTTAAAGTAAAGTCAATAAAATAGAGAAAGAATTTGCTTACGTCATCAAATGAACTTCTAATGACAATACTTCTAATTGTTGCCAGCTACTCTTCATAACAAGTTCAATTAAAGTATGCTGATCCTTGAAAGAATGTTGTAACGCAAACAAAAACAATGGAAACGTATTTACTTAAAAGCGTTTTAATGTTATATTTAAATATAGCCATCGCGATAAGTGGTTTCACGTTATGACTTCTATAAAACTTGTTTATTCGACACTTACTAAACACAGAGAATAGATATAAGTCATTAGTGACAAGAAGAAGAAGGCACTTTGTTTTTTCTCAGTGTCCAAGAATTTATTAAGACAAAAGAAAACAGTCTGAAAAAGCAAAAGCAAAAATTACACTCAGCATTCCAGTTTTCAGACAGACGTTTTTTTTTAGCAACGTACATAAATAGTTAAACTTTGACTTGTAAGACGTTGTATATACACAAAACTCAAAATGTGATAAAATAAGATTTAGAAGATTAAGGATACACATAAAGATTATTAGATCATCAATTTATATTGGATAATATTTTACTCCTGTAAAGGACAGTTTTATAATGGGAACACAACATTCCGTCGAGTTAGGTTTTATTTCGCGAAAGAGCTCGAAAAGAATACGAAAGTGTGATGCTGTCGATGAAAGTGACACGAAATTATGGAGAAAGAATTCATATGAGAAAAAACAAGAACGACAACGTCTTAAAGATCGAAACGTTCAGGTACGATCTTCGAGTGTTCATGTGCGATCTTCGAGTATACAGATTAAAAGAAGCGATAAACCGTTATATAACACAGCTAAAAGTCTTGATTCAACTTTTAATGTTAAAATCGATTTATGTCCTGAATTAGACGATAACAATACGAACATACCCGATAAATCTATTCTTAAAAAACGAGATTCAGACGCAGACCACAAGCAGGTAATTCAACCAAATGCGATGAATACGTTGATTGTGGATGAAACAATTCATAATTCTTCTTCCATGCCAAGCAACCATAATTTAATGGTTCCTGGTAAAATATCTAGAAGTTCGAGTGCGCCCGATGATGTCAGTAAGGCGAAACAACGAAATAGCGTTACGTTTAAAGATGGAGAAGATGAAGAACATAAAGGTCGTAAATTAAGCGAAGGATCGGGAGATGGTAAAAAAACAGTTAGAAAAACAAAAAGACCTGTTTCAACTGATATTATAATAGGGCAGAATCTATTTGATTATCAAATACAAAAACAGTCGAAATCAAAATCGAAAGAAAGTTTGTCAACAAAAAATAAAAAGCATGACAAAAATTCTCGTTCGCCAAGTTCTGATATAAAAAAAATCCCTCGTGAAGGAGGTACTGGTAGCTTTCGACTAAGGAGTAAATCAGATAATTCAGAATACTTTAATGAGAGACGCTATTCTCTACCTGGTAACTTACAAAAGAAAATCAATTTCGAAAAGGAGCGTCGTAGAAGATCTTCATACACGAAACCATTGAGTTCCGAATTTAGTGCATGCAGCGTAGATCACAAAAAAATGCCATTGCAATTTCCGCTTAATCGTAAATTATGTGTAAAATTAATCCCTCAAACTGTGCCGTTAGATGTCACGCGTTCTCGCGAAATGAAACACGTGTTATACATACGCGTTACGCGATTACCTATAAAGGAAGTTCAGAAAACTGGCCATCTCTTCGAAGCTGGCATTACATTTACAGAAGGAACGATGGGTAAATTTAAGGACCCGATTACAAACATTACCAAAAATCATTTGCTACGCGCTCATACATGGTCAGGATGTTCTCAAATGGTGGAATTAAATAACGATAAACTGTCAGTAATTGGTAACTTCAAATCTTCAGGTTCAGGATTGATTCCATATTTGGAGTTCGAATTTGAGTTGCAACCCAACTACCGACAGGTTTTATCAGTCGATACCGGTGAAAAACTTTTAGCAGTTGGAATTTTTCAATTCAGAGATAAAAGAAAAATTATCAATGAAAAAGTATTTCGTTGGCACGCTGTTGTTGAGAATGCTGATTGGTTTGATGCATGTAGCAGTAGTGATGATGATGAGGAGGATGATGATGATGAAGATGACGTCATTGCTGAAAATACAGACCAGACTGATGGTATATTAGCTGATGACCTAATCGTATGATTTCTTATGCGAATTATTTATTACGTTCGTATAAAGTCGTTAAAATGGGAGGGATTTTTACGTTGGCTAGACGTTGACTGGCCAATCAGGCGACTCCACTAAGGTGACGTTACTTTCAACCAATGCAATAGCTTCATTTAGAATTCGTGTGAACGAATTTGCCTGGTGGAGATCCGTCTATACACGTTTTTTTTATATACGAACAACGTTTAAGAACTTTAGTCTGAAATTTGGCTAAAAGTTAAGAAACATGCTAAGAACATTTCATGCAAGCTCGTCCCTCGGACCTTATGTCCGAGAAAAATAAAATAAAAAGTCAAAAGGTGCTAGGGACGAGCTTGCATTTCAGGCTGAAATTCGTAAACTGTTTTAAGAACATCATTTAAAAAGGAATAGAAACTGAAATTTTAAACTATTTCCTTATCGACAATAAAATTATTTCTTCATCATCAAACACGTCGCAGCCAATGAAATCATCAGAGAATGATCATTATAAAAGTATACAGCATTGAGATTCTAGTCAAGAAAATAACTAAAAACATCTTAAGAACATTCGAGGCACAAATTGAAGAACAAATAGGGACAGTGAGGCTGACATGAGAATTTGACGTGTTCTTATATAAAAAAAACGTGTTAGCAAAGAAGTTTTTCTAGCGGCTTTGCTGCAGACTTTGAACAAGTTTTTACCCACTGAGAATGTTTGTTAACTGGAGACGTCTATAAAGTAACTAGTGTGGCGTTCATGTGGAGTAAAAACGTGACGTTTAACCGGGACACTTGGTTGACTGTGAACCCACAATGTATTCTATATAACCACACGCGAATTCTAAATGAAGCCATTACATTGGTTGAAAGTGGCGTCACCTGACCAAAATCAGAAATATAACGTTAGAGCAACGTTCTTTGAACGTTGTTCTAACATTAGTTTTCTGATTTTGGTCAGGTGACGCCCCTTTTAACCAATGTAATGGCTTCATTTAGAGATCTTTATAACCTAAAGTGTAAACAGCAGTAAAAAAAGATCACGGAAACAATATATCCGAATTCCGATTTTACGGAACGGTATTTTATTTATATGAATGCACAGATTGATATATGTATACAAACTGGAATTCTTTTTGGTTGAATAATTTTGTGTTTGCTTCATTACACCATAGATATACACAGGCTAAAGTGTTTGCTTCATTACACAGGCTAAAGTTATAACATAGATATAAATGTTACATCAATCTCTTTGAAATTTTTGTTTTCAATAAATACAATACCGATGATTTTGATAATATCTATACTTATTTAACTATTCCTCATAAGGACATCCATACCAAGGAAGTCTTGTCTATACTGACCTGGATTAATAATAGCTTGTTGGAATATGTTGTTATAAAAGGTTTTTTGCATAGTGCCTGATGACATGATAAATGATGTCAATCATAAATTGACAGATCGTCATCGTTATTTATGTTTTTAATAAATATTTACGCTGAAGAAAATACTCGTGGCTCCGGTGTATGGCAAGAAGCCCTGGGAACGAGGTTGGGTGTATGGCTCAATTAACCAAATGTGTTTAGTGATATAAATATTTTTTGTTTAGATAATGTATACATTTGTTTTTATTTATTGTTTATGTTATTTGATATAGGTAACCATAGTAACAACATCTATTGTCGATTACTGTATTTCCTCGTTTTAGCGCTTCCCTTGAAAATAAGCACCCCTTTCCTCATATTAGCGCCCCCTCTCTTTAAATAAACACCCTCTCAAATGAACGTCCATCCCTTAGATTTAGCGCCCCTCCCAGAATAATAATAGCTAATAATAAAAATAAGAACAACTAGAAAATCAATAAACTATAAAACATAGCAAAGTGTTTCTATAACATATTAACCGTGTTCCCGTGTTCAATGTATTATATTACATTTTCGTTGTATTACATTTCTTTTTCAATTTTGACGAGTACAAATAAGCGCTCTCTCAAATTTCTAACCGTTCAAATATGTGCCCCCTCAATTAGGCGCACTCCCTATAACGTTTTGTTTTAATAAGCGCCCTAAGACGCTAAAAGAAAGATGTACCGCAGGGTAAGCTTAAGTACACACCTCACCGGCACGTGAAACATAACTAACATCGAAATCACATACGACGCTTATATGCGACGGAACCAACACGTAAGCGTTTTTTTAATTCTTTTGCACCGGTCGAGACCTCACACGGAGGTTGTATTATTAACAATCTTAACGGATTTAATTTTTTATTATTTTTTTTTTATAATTTATTATTATTGTTTAGTGATTCTGTTGAAATTTATAACTTATAGAACGCGCTCTTATACGAGTGCAGTCGCGCTCTTATACGAGTGCAGTCTTCATTGTTGCGAACTATAAATAAGTATTTGCCCATTGGCCGGTAACTTAGTTATGTATTGGATATAAATTAATCTATATCAATATTTCCGATTTCCGATTTTAAATAAAAACAAATCGGTTAATACTAAAAACACCGTTACGGCAAAAAAACCCCCGAGACATGTACAAAAGAGAAAAAAATTATCATATTAGGTGATTCCATGATTAAACATGTGAACGGATATGAGTTGTCAAAATCCTTGTCTTTCAAAAACAAAGTACAAGTGAAATCTTTCTCGGGTGCCAAAGTACGATGCATAAAAGACCACGTAAAGCCATCAGTTCGTGAAAATCCCGATCATTTCATTCTACATGTTGGTACAAACGA
>JAULBZ010001402.1:0-22403 GCA_032360805.1 Neoturris breviconis | reverse complement strand
TTCGTCGCGCGAATTTTAAAATTAGATTTGAATAGAACCACCCGTACTTTCAACACGCTTGTTTCAATAGATTCTTAAGAGTTGTATCTTTGCAAACTAACATATTTTTTATATATGAATAAGACCGGTAAATTTGGGGAACACCTTCTTTGTAGCTGATACGGTTCAGTTTTTATGACCAGACGCTTATTCGGGTCAAACAATGGGCCATTTTCCACCCGGAAGGGGTACCATATTTCATGAACCGTACATGCAAAATAAAAAACTCGTTTATATGCACACAAAACAATGAGATGAACACATCCTGATAATTTCAATAAATTCCGTCAAGCCAATCAAATTAACGAGGTACGCATGGTCCAATGCGTGTCGTAGCTACCTTATTACCAATCCCTTTGTTGTTATTGTCTGTTTTTCCATCTCGTGTCATAGACAAATGAAAATTTGTTGAATTATTACTTTACTCTATTGTTTTGTTAATGCTATGGTTTTTCGATGCGGATTTAGGTTACTCTTGCATTGGATTTCTTCTGTCAGATTTGTGCAGTGCATAGCCTGTTCAGTCTAAACACAGACAATAGGAATGTCCTCAGAACGACAGATTATTTGAAGTATGTATTTTTATAATTTGGAGTCCAATGTCATACATTCAGTACATTATTTACCGGTTTACCGTAAATGCCTTGCAATGTTCAATGCTGTAATTTTTGTATGTATGTTTTTTTAATTCTAGAAATAAAATCACAGTTAAATTTTTTTACACTTTTGGCCTTCATAGAATTATTAATTATTAATCAAATGATAGTCAATATTTCGTATGAAAATCTAATCTATTACATTCCTTTATATTCTATTATTATATATTGAAACAAGATCAGCAAAATCATATAAACTTATTATCAGAATAAGACTAAGAATCTCCACCGCAAAGAGTTTTTATTTAGTATTCTCTTGAAATCCTTTGAGCTCTTTAATAGCGCGAAAAATAGAGCGCTTAACCTCTCACCGAGAGAATCTCTTAACGGCTAAAACGGAAATGTAAACGATTTTAAGTCGAGATTGTAAGTTAATTACAAAAATATGCGCTGCTTATTATCTTATTGTATTTTTATAAACACATTCTAATGGATTCGAAACTATTACCATGGTACATTGATTTCCTAGAAAAATGAGTATTTCAATTAAGCCAATTAATTTAGCTACAAAATATTATTAACAGAAGGACGGTTTGGTTTTAAAAAAATTTCGAACTGTAGGCGGAGGAATAAACAGGTAAAGGTGAACATTATTTAGAGTTTCTAGAAACTGTCAAATGCCTAAATATAAGGTTGGAAACCAAGGATTATTGGATGGGATCATCTTTGTACAATCTGCGTGGGCGGTTTGAAAAGTCTTCTATATTTATTAAGTGTGTGAGTTGAAATAAACAACAGCCAATTCCTTTAGTTACTAAATAAACATGGCAATAATGGTAACTATCGCTAACACCAGGGTTTGTATAGCAGGTTAGGAACTAGTCCATTAGTTTGGTTATTCTATTTTGAACGCGTGTTTTTATTTATTATGGAGTTAACTGTTTGATGTTATTGATGACTTTGTAAAGGTTAATAAAAAAGCGAGTGAGAGGGTTGGAATAAGAGTGGGAGGAGGGCGGTGGTGGAAGATTTTCCAAAATGTAATAAGCAACCCCTACCACTTATTTGATACTGCAGAGTAAACAAAAAAATTAAATGACAATTTCTGTCATAAAAGTCTGATTACCAGGACCCGGTTGTTTGAAACTAAGCCCTGGATAAAAACTACTTTCTACCAATCAAATGTCGTGAACAGGCAATAATTTAATTAAGTTATATTGATTAGGTATAACATATTTTATTAGCCCTATTATATATGCCCCCCCCCCCCCCTAAAAAAAACACGGTTTTATCAGGATAGAAACATTCTAAGTTCTAATACAAAGTGCCTTTACTCCAGTCTCTCTGCAAAAAGAAGAGAGGAGAGTTCGAAGCTATCTGGTGTAAGTTTGAATTGGACTTTCACTTTTGTTAGAAAAACACAGATATAAACCGGCTATAAGAAACTTTTTCTTTTGTTCATTTACCTCTTTTTGTTCTTTCAATTTCAAGTCAGCACTGCCTCGTCATTTCCGTCGTGGTGTTCAGCGAGGAGGCAGCTGATTTGAAATTGAAGGTTTTTTCTTTTTTTATTGGCCCATGATCGAAAAGAAGTTTATCTTTGTAGTAGTTAAAGAAGTGATAAAGTGAAGATTTTCCTGCTCGGGTAGGCTAAAAGCAACGAGATTAAAATGAAACCAATCTGTGTAGCTAGCTTCATTATCTATCCTTTTGTTGTTATTTTTTCAGCTCGTGTCATAGACGAAAGCTTAGAGTTCTATTGTAGACGCATGAAGCATATGAAATATTTGAAAAGTACAGATCAGATTTCATATTTTACAGACCACATAGCACATTTTACAGATCAAAAATCTTCTACTGCTGATCACGTCACTAAGTCAGATTCGTTTCATGCCAATGTGTTTTTATTGAGTTGTTCTGTAAGTGTACCAAGGTTTATTTCATAAGCATTAGTGGTTCGTAAATAAAAAGCTGTTGCCATTTTATCGCATTCTATAAACCAAAAATCCAATATTATTGATGACGTCAGGTACTAGTGACGTCACCAAGTCAATATTTGTTCTCAAAGTGTTTGTATCGAATTGCTCTAAATGTACCAAATTTCATGTCATAAGCATTAGTGGTTCGGAAAAAAAGGTAGCGGGTACTTTGTGCCACCCCGGGCATACACAAGCAGAAAACCTGGGTTTAATAAGGTTAAATTATCAAAGTGAAAAAATGGAGTCAAGTACTAATTTATTTATTGAAAGTTGTTTTAGAATGTATGGGTAAAAAAACAAATATCCTAACAAAAAATAACAAATGAATTATTACGTTTAACGTATTCTGTTTTTGTTGCAACTAAGAATTTTTTTTTGTCTAGCTAAGTAAAATCTATGCGCTTTAGAGGTTAAAATTTCCAAAAGGCATGTTTTTACTTACCTTACACAAATTCCAGTTCTGTGGTTCCCATTTTTTGACATTAATTCAATGCAGTTTTTACAAACATGCTTCTTATAAAATAAAAACATGTATAGTGTCAGTGAAAGTTATTAACAAACTCACAGAAAATTAATAATTAGTTATTTCCAAATAACTGACATTCCAGAAATAAATATAATAGATATCACTCTCCTAGACATTTTTCAATGAAATTATCATTTGATATTGAGATAAGTGAACCTCAAAAACCTCTGGGGAAACCATGCAGTAGTGTTGAAACTTTCTAGAAAGTTAGGTCAACACATAATTCAACCTCGTTCCCAGAGCTTCTCTCTTGACGTTTAACGGGGGTGGGAGGCATTGCCTAAATTAGTTGACCTTTGCCGTAACTATAAATGCACATGATGCAAAATCTTGTATCCAATGAAATGCATTAGCAATTTAACAAGTATTCTCCTCGTTCAAGATCTTGTTTAGATCTTTAAACTTGTGATTCAGGCTGTATCGTACCCTACAACAATAATCGGTTTATCAACGGAGGTCTTCTTCCTGGTGAGGGACAGAAGTTCCGACGATGTCAGTTGTTCTATATTTTTTTTAATGTCTAGCAGTGAGATAGAAAGATATCTAGATTGTACATCAGCTGACGTTCAGTGTCGCAACTAGTAGCTATTTCACGTCTTTTGAATCAGAGAAAATCTGTTAAGCAATAAATGGTATTTAGTTCAAGATTTTGTGAAATTGTGCATGAACGTACTGCCTAATTTTTATTGGGGCATGTAATTACGTCTGAAATTGGTGATTAGTAAACAGGAAAGTTCGCTTCTATCTTTTAACTATGACTCTTTTTTTTAGATAGTGACTTTTGTTAGAACATATTAAATATCCAGTAATTCATGGTGCCATTAAATATTTTTGGCAATTATTAGAGAAATGGAAATTCTTATGTATTTTGTAATATTACTTCTTAAATCAACACTAGCAGTTAAAGGTAATGAACTAAATGTTGAAAGAAAAATAGGATCTGACATAGTAAAAGGTTTTGGGATTTGTGACAACACAACAAATGTGGCTGTATCTGGTGGTTGTGAATGTATTAGCAGTAAACAGACGTTTTTCAAGGATAGAAGGCATACACAATTGTCCTGTTTTAATGATGACAAACTGGAGGAAATCACAGGTAATTATTGATTGCAAGACCGGAAACTGTGTCAGATACTTCTATATATGGACGATGCAAATAAATAATGCACAGTTCAAATACGGTCATTTCTGGCATCACAATCTGTAGTATTTTGCTGTAATTGTGTTGTCCGCCTTTAGATTGTTACACTACATTGTGAATCAACAACAACTTATTTGAAGCAGTTTGAATATTTGGAAATTAAACACAGCATAAGAGACTACTAAATACGGACCCCTTAACTCTATATTCGGATTCGGACATGGATCTACACGGCTCCGTACTCAACGGTCTTTCACGCTGTAAAACATTAGAGGTTTTAAAACAGCTGATAAAATTCATATCATGTGAATGACAACTGAGTAATATATCAAAGAAACATTTAAAAATAGCAAAAACAGATAAACAAATCCACCACTATAGAGTATGTCATTGTAATTTCTACACTAGGTTGTTTTTCAGTACTTGCATTGCCTACATTGAATATTCTGCCAATCATATGACAAACGTTCAAGATAAATCATAGATCCTTAATATTGTATTATAATAGGTTGTTTCAAAGTACTTGCATTACCTACATTGAACGCAAAGTTGTATGTATATCCTTGCAATAAAATTACAAGTATTGAAGTATGGGATGCAAGTGAAAACAAATATGGATGGACAAGTTACGAACTATCAAAATACATTGTTCCAAGTGGATTCTATGTTCAGGTAACCATACTTTTCAGAAAGGTCCCAGTGGTATATTTGGTGAACGTATATTACTCGGGGGAGGGGAGGGGGACTAAATTGCCCTACTCCCTTAACCCTATTTGAGCCGGGCTTTGGATGGGTTAAAATAGCTGTGGGAAATCTTTAGGATTGGCTAAACATGCAGTGGTGAAACTTGGTAGGATAATACTGCAGCTTCTATTAGATATTTTGAAATAGTTATTGTTTTGCTGACGTCAACATTTTTTGCAGACCTCATTAAAAATCTATGAATTTCTTTGAAAAGTGTGTATTCTTTCGAAGCCTATAACTTTTGTTCTAAAGCTGGTTCTTACATTCTGTTTTGAGATTAAGAAAGGTAATTCAATGTTTTTAAACATGTAGTCCGTGTTTTTCACAAAACTATGTATTTTAGTCAGAACATAAAAATTAGCAAAAATACCAAAATATCCGTAATGATGTTACCAAATGACGCCAGGACTATTTGACGTCATAATTATAATGTCCACACAAAAATATTGATGCATGGAAGTTGAAGCCTATATAATAAATATTGAATCAATCATTAGCATTTGCACTTTTTGCTGTTATAAGGATTTTATAGGCCATTTGAAAAGTAGCGACCCCTCGACTAAGCAGCTCCCCCTAATTAGAATTATATTAAATAAGCGCCCCCCTCAAGCGTCCCACTCTCCTTAAAAACAACACATATCTGTATTACAATCAGTTTGATATATTTTTCTTTTTCAAATTTCCAATAAAAATTAAATCAGCGCGGGCGCCCCCTCCCCCCTAGAATAAGTATTCTCCAAAAAAACTGTCCAAATAAATAAGTGTCCCGGGGCGCTTAATCGAGGCAAAATGCTACTCAATTTTTGCATTAAAATGTCTGGAAATTTTCTAATTTTCCAAACCATAACTAAATTATAGACGCTGACCTAAAATTTCAAGTTAATTGGGTTTGCCGTTTGAAAATTATAGAGAAAAATCTCCCAGGTGGACCATTTTTGCCCCACCTTCCCCAGTATAAAATAGAGTTAATCAATCTTGTGTGCGCTCATGGATAGCGTAGTAAGCACATATCTTTGGAGCAAAGTTTAAGCAACGGAAAAGCGACATTTACAAGCAACAATCAATATTCCAAAATATGTGAAAATCCCTAAGATTATTTATAAAACTTAGTTTTCCTTTATCATATGAAAATGTCAATTATACTTTAATCTAACGACGTTTGAGTGTATGGTATATAGCGGCAAGTCAGTTTCTATCGATCAAAACATATTTTATGACATTGTAATCTACTTTTAGCTTCTGTTAACTAAAATATTGTTTTGCCTTCTTACATTTTAAATTTAAATAATCAGTTTCTTAAAAGTTATATATACAAACAATCATTTATTATTATATATAGACTTTTTCGATATAATCCAGCTATCAGGAAAATCTCCCGAAGTATTTCATCTGAGAGGCTGCTTAATTTTAATATCGGATTTTCTGTATCACAACCGAGCGAAACAATGATAAAATATACCTCAGTAAGTTCTATGCTAACTAAATATTATTTACCAAATTTATAGGTATATTACAAAAAAAAAAAAGATTATTGCATTTAACAACTGCTGACCAAAAAAGGTTATCCAAACGGGCCCAGGACCACTCGTGGCACCTAGGAGCAGAATTTAAAAAAAAAACTTTAAATACATTATTATTTCTGTCTACAAGGCATTACAACGGCATTTTATTGTGTAATAGTTGAAAAACCATTCATAATTAGCAAAAGTGTTGTTTATGTGTTGGAATAACTTTCTGGAAAGTTTCAACATTATAGCACGTTTGCATCTAAATAGATTTTTTTTTTAAATTATTCAAAAATTTAATATGAATATGAGATGTCATGCAAGTATTAGGATGTAACCAATATACTTAGATCATTCATATCCATGGAAATATACACAATTTCTACATAGTGATATTCGCCCTTGTATAATAACATCTCCACGGTGTGATATAATGTTTTGTTCCATTTAGATTAACATAAAAGAGCGACATTATGATGGTTTGTTACTTCGTGCATATTGTGGTTTATCATGTTATATAATGAAATTCGCAGGAGTAAGGACATGTGAGTACCTTTCCGTTTGCTACTGTGTTTTTAATAATTGCGATGTCAATCCTAATTCCAAATATCAATTTCAAATAACTAATGACGTAATCTGGTTTCCGATTTGATATTAAATATAGCCAAGAACATGTTCTTTTTTGACTGTCCCATTCTTGGGCTTGAAAATTTTAAATTTAATACGTTTTAGTTAAAAAAATTCATCTTTGTGTTTGAATATTTTTAAGAGAGTGCCATCTAATATATTATTACACATGAATATAAAAGAAATAGTAATAAAAGAACATAAAATAGGTTCTCAAAAACTACTAGCTAATGCTAGATCCTTACAACTCCTGCAAAATTTTGTTTTTTGCCATTACTATAGTAGTGAACATGTGACTCTTTTTCTGTTGTCTGCAAAGAAATTCAAAATTTGAAAAATTTAGATACCTACGTTTACGGAGCTATAACTTCTGTTTCCATATTTTATAAGACAATTAAATTCTCCTTAATAATATGATAAAATCACAACGTCATTAGCCAGTATGTGGCGCCTAATCTAGCATAAACACTAATAATGCCAAATTATCCATTTCGTGATGATAAACATCTGGTGAGTCCCAGTTCCATTATATTCCATTATCCAATCACCAGTTGTGACGTAATCATTTTATAAGGATTTTAAAATCATAGGATAAATCTACACATAAAATGCTCCACATTTTGAAGGAAAATATTTTCTTTTCTAAATGGTCCATATTGATGTGACTTTCATTGTTTGGGGTAGAATTCTGTCCCAAAGCGAATCATTTGGACAGTAACCCTATTCAAATTCAAATTTGTTAAAATTGCAGATTTTAGAGAATATATAGAATATTTGAGACAGCCAAAAAAACATGTCCACATGTAAGTCACTTTAGATGCTTAAAACTTATAAAGTCACAACAAAGTATCTTCCTTTCTATAGATCCATTAAAGACAACTGACATAACGCATATCCCCTCAGAGCCACCTTTTACAACAACTCCATCAACAATTGCATGCAAGGATAAATGCATCGGTAGAGAAAAATCGTCAGATAGGGCATTTGGACTCGGTTCATGCGATAACATAACGAACTATCATGAACCTGGAGGGTGCAAATGTGCCATTTATAAAGGAACATTCTTTCTGGATAAGCAACGTACATCATTGACGTGCTATGACAGTGCAGCAATTTCTAAAATGGCAGGTATAGTTTCAATTATTCTCCTAATTATTCTCAGACATCTTATATATATAATGTTATAAATAAATTGGAGTAATTAATTCAGATAAAAATCAAGAAATATACAAATTTAAAACAGGTTGTAATTGTTTTCAAATGTTAATTTGTGACACTGACTGTTTTCATAAATCGAAAAGCTTTATGCTTTGATAACATTACTCAGTGTACGTAAGGACGGATATTCCTTCATGAAAGTTGTCCTACTTATTTATAATAGCTCTTTTATGCCTTATCAAAGCTGAAATTTTCTTTAGGGTTTCCAAATAAGCATTCAAAATTTATTTAGGAATTTATTTTAAAATGGACGTCATTGGTCATTTTTCCTGTAAAATGAGGTTTTTGACTCGGGGAGGGTAAGGTGCATTCTTAACAACAGTTAACACTTGTTTAGGGAAGCTTTCAATATGCCTTTTGTGATTTAGATTGCGTAGGGAGCAAAAATTACTCGCGAATAGAGGCACGTTGTTTTGATAATTTCGATTAGACAGTAAATATAAAGGAGAGCGAATATTTAAATAAATATTCTGCCAATCATATGACAGACGTTGAAGATAAATCATAGATCCTTTATATTGTATTTTAATAGGATGTTTCAAAGTACTTGCATTACCTACATTGAACGCAAGGATTTATGTATATCCTTGCAAAAAAATTAAAAGTATTGAAGTATGGGATGCAAGTGAAAACAAATATGGATGGACAAGTAGACTGAGTTACGAACTATCAAAATACATTATTTCAAGTGGATATTATATTCAGGTAAAATAGGTCTTACAACAGTGCATGCGGACGGGGGAGTTTAGGTGGTGAAAAAAAGCATAAAACAGAAACAGTTTTATTTTAAAACTACACAATTTGTGTAGCTTTGTATAGGTACTTTTGTAACAGCTGACTTTTAAAATAAGAACGAACTGTGCTATGTAAATTTGTTTTTTGTTTTAATTTTGCTGAATGGACTAGGAAATCGTTATAGGGTTATTTTAGAGAGTCTACGATCCCGGAAATAAAATATTAAGCAAGTTTGTAAACCTAATGATGAGATATTTTTAGAAAGAATGGTTATCTTATTTCTTTTATTGATAATTGCATCAACAATGTTTTAAAAATGTTTTGAACAAATTACACAATCCAAAGGAAGACGTTATTACTGTTAAAAAGAAAAATATTTTGATTGTTTTGCCATACTTAGGCACTATTTCGCAACTGATTAAAATAAACTTACATAAGGTTATTTCTAAAACACTACCTTTTTGTAAACTTTTTGTAAACTGAACATTGTTTACAAATCTTCGTGCAGACTGTCTAGTTTTGTTTACAAAGATCTCGTTTTTGACGCTGTTTACAAATTCTCGTGTGGAAGCTGCAATGTTTGCTATATCGGCCAAACTAAACGCCACTTAAAAGTCAGGATGAGTGAACATATGGGTGGATCACCTTCAACATGGAAACGTTCACATCAAACCACCGGGCATCTTACATCTGTACAAGAACACACTTTATCATGTGATCACTTTGTTAATTATGACAATCCTTTTGTTCTTGCGCATTTTAAAAATTCCTTAATGATAAGTGTTATTATTTTCCATTTAATTTAGATTACTATAAAGAATCGATATTTTGATGGTTTATTACTTCGTGTATATTGCGGAACATCTTGTTACATAATAAAATTCGAAGGAGCTAGAACATGTAGGTAGTATTGACTTTTTTCTTCTGTTTATTTGACTTTAAAAAATTGTATTTTTCAGTAAAATTTGAATTGGAACGGATTAGCTTAATTAAAACAAATTACACGCAATTCTATAAGTAATGAACCTACAGCATGCTATGTTTAATCAGCTTCTAAGCTATGCCGTTTTGACGTCATCATACTACTCTTCGGCGTTAAGGGGTTTCAGGTTGTGCTTTCATTAAGACCATAAAGATAATAGTTCAATATAATTAATTTCCAGAATACTTTTTTCTCGACGTCTTTATGGAACAGAGCGCACATTGTGTAAAATGTTCAAAAACGTACTCTTCGCGAGTAATTTTTTTTTATTGCAGTATCATATACGTTTAGATCCATTACGAGCTACTGGTATTACAGAACAATTAATATCGCCGCCAATCGCATCAACAACTTTAAAATGTCAAAAATGTATTGACAGCAATGAGAGAGGATCAGACCTGGTTAAAGGTTTTGGTCCATGTGATAATACTACAAATTATCCTGTACCTGGAGGCTGCAAATGTGCTGAGTATAATGCTATATTTTTAACGGATGAAAGACATACAAAGTCAAAGTGTTATTCTGAATCAGAAATTAACAAAATGACCGGTAAGGGAGCTTCTCAGAAATAAAAAGTTGTCACATAAAAGAATACTGAGTCAACGATTTTGCAATGGATTGGTTTCTTCGTACCGGAGAAACCAATCCATTTCAAGCTTGTTGTCGTAACACCCTTCTGTGCAGTTAAAAACTTATTGGATTTTGTCAAATTTATTTTCTTTGAATCAATTGCAACTGTTGATTTTGCTGCACTATTATTATATGGTCCTAAAGGCCGTTTTTTACATCGGAAAAGTTCCTGCAAAACGGAAGCAGAACGGAAAATGCGCAGGCGTAGAAAGAAATTATAGACATTCCATTAGTGGAAATTGACTTCACACGATGTCAATTTCTGCCAATAGATTAAATAATTGTATTGTTTAAATGTTTCGAATCTTTATTTATAACAATTTTATTACCAGCGTCTTATTACATTTCTTTGAGGCCCTAACATGGCTCCAGTTTCCTTCTAATAATAGTAGCGCCGCATGGCCGTTGTCAATTTACTATTAATATTATGCAGAGTCAATCATGTTATCAATAAAAACATTTTGACTACGCAGTGGGACTGAGTGCCGATTCCAATCCATTATATGCCCTATACGAATTGTGAATTGTCACAGAAGGAAAATTCAGGACCGTTTTCGGAGCCCTCTTATGATGTCTCTTCCTAAACAGGTTCTTTCCAAGTATCAATTGTGGATGTATTTAATCAAAAAGTATATGTTCGACCATGCAGAACGATCACAAATATTGAAGCTTGGGATGTAGTTGGTGACTTTGGCATATGGAGAAATAAGACTGCTGAATTATCACCATACATATATCCAGATGGATATGATTGTCAGGTAATCTTTCCAGTTGACAAAGGCGGCATTGAAGACTGTAGAACAACTTTTGAAACATTGATCTAGCGTCTTTATTGCATAATTTGAACAAGCTTTGCAAATAGGTTACGCTTTTCTGATGGTCATTACTCCCTGAAATTCTTAATCTTGTCATATAAATTTTTCTCTAATTTTAAAATTGAACAGGGGCTACTTCATCAAAAATCAGAAATAACATGTTAAATAAGAAACAAATGTTGTTCTAATGTGAATTTGTTGACTTTGAACAGGTTTTGGCGGGTGAGGATGACTTTTAAATTATGGTAAATGCGACTGAACCTCCGAAAGGAAAGAGTGTTAAAGTGGGGCGTTGATTAATTTTTTGAAAATTTTCCAACCCCTCGACTTCTAATCTACTATAACATAAAATAGCCAACTCGCTAAAACGATGAACTAATCGACTAGTCCCTAACAAGTTGCCCGGCACACAACTGGAGTTAGTGATAGTAACCCCATTTGTACGGGGGAGTTTAAAGAATCTCTTATACATTTTAAATAACTTCTGAATGAATGGCTTATACAACTAGAAACGTTTCCTACAGATTATCTATGATCGCTTCGTAAATTAGTTTTTGATAACTATATCAATAATTATATCTTAGCAACCTATTAAGGTGGCAAAAAATAGAAAAATAGTAACATTTTCTCTTTATTTTTGCTTGAAAAATGTTTTGACAATATTTTTGCCTTGATGCCGTTATGATAGTTACTGACATTCAAACAATAACATTATGTGTTCTTTAAACTTCCTGGAAAGTTCCAACGCTATAACATGGTTCCCGCAATGGAGGGGGATTCTTTGACCCCTACCCAGTATTGAGGAACCCCGAAAAGACCCAGTACTATTAAAGGTTAAGGGACCATTGTTATCGTTTACTCTAACAACTCATCCCCGCTAAACAATTTTAGAAGAAATTCTACACACCTAGAGGGTCCGAATTTGATAGCTTTAAACACCTGTGGTGAAGTTAGTATACTAGTATTTTATTACGGGTTTTTTTAGCTCGCCGTAAAAGATAAATACTTTGATGGCTTAATGCTTCGCGTTACATGCGGATTACAACAATACATTTTGAAGTTTAGAGGAATTAGAAGTTGTAAGAATAATTTTTGTTATCAATAAAGCTTGGTTATATAATCTATAGGTAAAGAGGGTTAAAACAATAATTCAGGACCGAACCAAGTTTAAACCCATCAATGTCAAACCTGGCAAGGAACTGAATTTTATTATCAGCCAGGATTTTAATTTACTGGAAGTTTATAAATGTCTTCTTAAGAACAAAATCTTGTATTTGTTTTTTGATTATGTATATCATGCTCTACCCAAAGTGTTGTACCCAAATAGAGGAAGCATATATATCGTAGAGCATATATGTTTCTGGAAAACCAAAGCCGTTTTCCCAATACCTTGTTCTGCGCTGTATGTTCGAGTCTGTACTGACAAGAAAAAATATTTCAAAAAAAATAATTCTGTAAAAAAAATACTTGTTGATAATTAAGTTCATGTCAACGAATAAGTTGCTGCCAATCAATAAGTTGCTGTCAATCAATAAGTTGCTGTCAATCAATAAGCTATTACTTCTGCAACAACTTTGCAAACCAATTTCTTAACGGGCTCTCCATATATTATTTTCATTCGCTTATAGATCCATTAAGCACTACTGAAATTATTGAGAAGCCAACTACACCTCCAACAATAACAACCACAGGAAAATCAACCGCACCAGCGAAAGTACCGTCAACAACAACAATAAAAATAACAACAACATCCTCAACAACAACAAAAGCGAAAGACAATGAATCAAATTCTTCTCTGATACTACCATTTGCCTTAGGTGGAGCTGCAATAGGACTTGTTATTATTATTCTGCTTGCATTCATTATTATAAAATGGAGAAAAAAGAGGTAAGTTGTGGTTGTATACATTGTTATCAAAATGTTCAGTTTCATTATGAATTCTTGTAACGTAGCACAGTGCAGGAACCTGAAGATATATGTTTAGAGTATTTTCTATATATGACGAGCCATACTGTAACTCTCGATAAACATGAATGTACAAGTAAGCCTAAAGTGACCTTTCCAATAGATCTAGCTTCGGAAGTTTCCAGGCTAGAAACGACATTGCTTTGCATTAGCGCAGTTGCATTATTTCATTGGAAAATGTTTTGATGAATTATTTCAGATGTTTCGGATGTTTCGAATGATTAGAATGTTCTGACATTACTTTACTAGGGAAATGTACATTGCTAAACTCTAAATTGCACTTTTGAATTGGCTAAAGCGAATATATACCTGCAAATAAGTTCATTATTGATAATCTCATTACTATTTTACCGACATTCAGTAAGTTTATGCTAACCAAAACTTGCTACCGTTCTTATATTTTACTTTGCTTTTATTTGCTTGCCTTATAGGTCTTTAGACGAATTAATTGCGGCTCGTAATATAAATTCTGAAAAGAAGACACAAAACACAAAAGCGCCACCATATCATCAAAATCTCCCAGTCAATTTACCACCCGAAGAAAGTTACAACGATGTGATAGAACCAGAATATCAAGAACTTAAAATTATTTCCCCAAAACCATATTATCAACGTTTAAAACAGGGCAAGTATAAATACGAAGAACAAGGAGAAGAGACCAAGCCTCCTTGTTACGATTATGTAGAACAAAAACAAGACGTACTTGGTGATACAAATGGAGACGTACTTGGTGATACAAATGGCTATGTGGTGACAGAAGAGGAGTTAGATAACACTTATAGCAATAATGCGTATGAAGATATTGATTATGAAGTTATTGACTCATCAGTTAGAGTATAAACATAATATCAATTTTAAATAAATTTATTACATCTGCAGTTCACACTTTGTGAATAGGGAACAATCAAAAGAAATTACTGGTGCGGATCGCCGTACTCTACATTAGAAACCCAGAAAGGGAACACAGAAGGAATGGCGACACACGGAGGAACGAGTAGAATGGCGCATACATTGCTAGCTACCTTAAATATATTTGTGTGTGGACGTGGTAGTTTGGATTTACTCTAATAAATCAACTCTCCGCAAATAAATGAACCTGGTCGAAGGTTTTGTACATTATTATGTTTTATTGGTGGAATTTACCACAAAAGTAAATATTTTCAAAAACTTTTACATAACTTTTGAATTTAGGACTTGTAATATAAATTATTTTAAATCAATCTGAATTATATTGTTTTGGTAACTAAGGATAATCTTCCCATAGTAACCACATTTTTGACAGGTTGTAAAGAAAATCTTCGTTTTTCTTTTTCTTATTTTTGCTTAAAAACGTTCTGAAACATTTTGGTGCCAAAAAACATTTTTCAACTAAATGTTCATTTCGCCACCTGTTTTAAATTGATGACGTCATCAAAACATAATTGTGCCAAAATTATTCTAGAAGATATCAACACTACACCATTCTTCTATCAAAATCTATGGAAGGGAAGGGTTAAAATAACCGTGGCTGCAGTATTAAGAAGCTCTCAATAGGTTCAGTATTAATAGAGTTAACTTTTTAACAGGTGGTATAACTACACTACCACATTTACTACCTTATTTCCTTTTTCCTTAAGAAACATTTTTGGATTTGCAACAAATTATATTTTCTTACACTAACCAAGCCAGCAAAGATAATGACATCAGTAATAAATAATTATACTGAACTTCTGCTTTATATTTTAAGCGTTAAAAATGATATATCTAGAACTAACCGTTTCGATAAAGAATACTCGTTCTATCAATACTTGTAGGAGGAATAATGTGTCCAATCCAATGCAATAGACGTTCTAAAACCGTAATGGAGTGATTGTATTTACAAAGTGACTCAGACAGCAAAGGTGTCAGATTTAAGTATGTATTTCTGAAATCTATTGAGAAGCATTTTTGATGGAAGACTATTTTTCAATTTGCTTTCAATGTTGGTATCGATGTTCAAGGTGTTTTATAGCCTGATCTACAGACGAAGGTCGATCCACTCTCTTAGTCTGTTTACTTCTGCAGTTAATGTAATACATTGACATCAGAATTCATTAACACGAAATGCGTTAATGTATGATAATGTATAATATTCAAAGCGTTGTAACAAAAATCGCTTCGTACAAGCGAGAAATTTGCATATTGCACATATTGGCGTTTAGCATTTAAGGGCGTTTAAGGGCGTATAAATAAAGTGCGTTTAATACCTGGCGTATCAATAAAGTGCGTTTAGTACCTGTTATAATCCTTATTGAGCGTTTGAGTTCGTTAAACGTTCATCTAGCAGCCATTGAAAATATTTGATTACATTTTTGGTAGTTGGAGTAAATGACATCCAGAATGCATCAATGCTTTCTAATTGGATTTGTTCCCAAAAATTACCGATCCCTTCTCTTATTTTCTTTAGGAAAAAATAAGGCTTCTCAAAAGCATGATTTGCTGCTTTAAGTACGAGTGATTCGATGCTGACCGCGGTTGGGATAGAAGAACAACCAGAATCGATTAACACATCCCAAGCAACATGTTTATCTTCATCACTAAGCGGTTTGTTAGAATTTTTTTTTTTTCTAAATGGCATATTAATTATTTTGCATATACAAAATATATCATATATAATATAACATACATCTAATATAATAATATAACATATATCTAATTTGGATTTAGCTACCATAAAATTGCTGAGTTGAAATTAAACTTTAATATCAACTAAAAGTCGAACATTTTTTTGATCAACATGCAAGGAAGCATTAAATTCTGCATCTTGAACACAAACTAAATAAAATCCATCAACTGTTGTTCTTGAGAAGATGTTACATATGTCATCATTTGTACGTAAACGTGTCAAAAAATCAATTGTAGGAAGTTCTTCTAAGCTTTTATAATCTGACTCATTTTTGTTGTCATCACTTACTGTTATTGTATTAGTGGTTCTATGCTGAATTTCCTTTTCCTCGTCTCGTTTAACAATATTATCATTGTCATCATTAGTTTCCATAGCATAATCTAAAAAACTTTTCTTTTTGGTTAATAAGCACACTCTGACATGGGTTAAATTGTAGAAACTTATGTAGTCATGGGTTATTGGTTTTTCAATACCATCCATCATTACACTTTTTATCTCTCCTCAATAGGGATGTCAGCAAAATTACCAATGCTAATTTCGAAAATGATAGATTTCCAAGTTTGCTTAAACCATTGGTTGGGGTAAAATATATCAGTTGCAATCTTTCTGATCTACTTAAATGTGATTTGTTTATTTAGTTCTACTGCCATATCATCGTCGAACAAAAGCATACTTTTTTTTAGTTTTCTTGCTATACTTTTTCTAGCCAACAGTAATGCTTTTAGTCTTAGATTGAGTACCATCTTGTACACTACTAACTTAACGACCAGTTTTAATAGCAGCCACAAGTTATTTCTTCTTTGTTTCATGTTGTTCAATATCATTGGTTGACATTTTACTAACAAAGTTTCTTAATGCTAATAAATCACCAAATGCATTCAAACCAAACTTTTGAAGTTGCTCATCTGTTGCAAATTTGTATCACTACCATCCAACTAGACAAAATCATTCAATCTCTAATACCTGTTTTTTATGGAGTGCAACTATAGCACTTTTTCGCAGATCTTGACAAATGAGCTTAGCAAGTAGTAATTATTTATTTCGAGTTGGATGAATACAAAAGAAGTCTAGTGTACAAGAAACTAATTAAATTCAACAATAAATTCATAAAATTCTAATAAATACTTAATTAAATAAAAATATAAAATATAACATAAAAATAAAATAAATTATGATCAAGAGCAAATTTTACAACGACAATAAACTTTATGTGTGCTATCGTAGTTTTTACTCGCGGTAAGGTTATGAGGCTACCAGGTCGAAGTCCGTAAGGACATTCTTTATTAGAAAACATATTCCACTTAAACTCTGGGTTTAGTAAATTTAGACTTGTAAATTTTATTCAAAAGAACCAAAAGGTTTTTCTGATGGATTCATCGACGATAAACTGTTAATAATAAGGTTATTTGCAGTTTTTCCACTGAGCATCCATATTAATGGGCAATAGTTTAGTGCTGACAAGATGAAATAGTTAGAGAGAATTTCTGCTTTTGTTTGTGTTAAAAAAAAAGTAAAGCTTTTGTCTTATGATTAACTTTTTTGCAAAGCTCTTGTACATGAGGCAAAAAACAAAGTTTATTGTCAAGCTTTTCACCCAACAATGTAACTACGTCGGAGCCATACATGGTTCTACCATCAATTTTAACGCACAAATTAGTGTTTTCCTTGATACCAAGAAATAATACTTGGAATTTACATGGATTTGCAATAAGACAGTTAACATTAAACCAAACTAAAGCCTTCAAGTTTTTCTAAAACTCTGTCCATAGACATGTCACATACAGAGAGCGTATTGTTATCCACAAAATTACAAATATTACTTTCATTTGTAAAAAACAACAGATCGTTTGATCAAATAATAGGACCAAGGATAAATTCTTAAGGTGCTTAATTTTGCAATAAGTAAATCATGTTGCACAAAATCGAAAGCTTTGGAAAGGTCCATTAAAACTGTTCCAACGAGTTGTCAAGAGTACGTTGCCAATCATTTATAGTATTCAGAAGCGCGTGTTGTGTTTTATAGCTTTGTCGTAAACCACAAAAAAATTTAGAAAGTTTATCTTCGAAATAGGAAGATAAATGCTTAAATATTATATTATATTATATCGATACAGATGGAAGAAGTCTTGTGGGTCGGTAGTTTGACTTGTCAGTTGCGTCTGCCAACGCAAGTTCACTTGAAAAAATACACTTTTCTAACCCATTGTTGAAACAACGATTCAAAAACAGAAGTGTGGGGCAATTCTCTTGCAGCCAGTTGAAGTTCCTTTATCGGAATATTTCCACTAACCTTCTTCCCGCGATTTAGTTTTAGGATTTCACTATAAATGTCATGAGTACTTTTTTCTTTGAACTCAAAACACTCATTTTTCTGAGATTTTTCTTTAATTACGAGAATGCTAGGGTGATTAGCGAACTTTTTAAAAGTCCAATCGGTCTCATCAACACCAGGATTCACGAACTCCTCATCCCACTTTGGAATATTGAGATTATTAGTAATAGTGTTGAAGTACTGATTAAATATGGTGGCAATCTGCATGTCATCCGATAGTATAGAATTTCCTTTCACAAGAAGAATTCTTTCTTCAACATTGTTACCTGTGTTTGAAAAGACAGGCTTGCAAATTTTTCAAAAAGATTTAGAATTGTTGGAAGAGTTTGGGTTTACACTATCGAATAAAGTTTTCTTTGCTTTTCTGTTTATATTAACCACCAAATTTCTCTGTAAACCAAAAGCATATACTTCGACTATAATGTATAATGTGTGTATGCAAATCATATTTATGTCAAACTTTTTTGATACTTTGCTGGGCTACTTTCAATATCTTTGATTTGAGTATAACTTTGAAACTGAAAACTATACTAAAAAGACACCACTACAGGCATTGTCCAACAGTTATATTCAGGTGTACTTCTTTATTTAGTATGCAATGACTGGAATGGATGCTCCACTTAGCTGTCAGACAGAGTATACGCTTGGTAAGTTAATTCAGTTTACTAGCCTACGTATATAGCTCTACCCTAGCCTAGGTATAGCTCCATGCTAACCTATGTTTTGCTCCAAGTTAGTCTACGTATAACCGTACATAATTATCGATCTCTTTTATTAGGATTTATGTAAGATGAAAGGCTTACAGCTCTAAGATCCATTAAACATTGTTTGACCACTATACACTATTGCTAACTCATTAATTAACAATTGTTTGACCACTATACCTGATTGTTAACGTACTTATTAACCTTGTTTTTACCACTCGTTAAGTAACCATTGTTTGATCACTACACCCTCCTATTGTTAATCCGTTAATTAACCATTTGTAACCATTGTCTGGGTCCTGGCCACTCTAAAAGAACCGGAATCTAACCCTTTAGCCTTTTTTTTTCAAATCTTTTAGCCTGACTTGTTCAACTATTTTCTGTCTAGGAACCGCTCTACCAAAGCCAGTGATTGCTGCTCATTGATATACAAATGGAATGTACTCATGAAAGTACTTTTTTTAATACGAATTGTTTTTCTATGAATTTTATCTTTTTCTTAGAATTCTGCAGATTGCACTAGTTTTTGGTAGTTTAGAATTATATATTTTTGTATTAATATACTTATATATTTTTGTATTAATATAATATTGCACCGTACAATGTATTTTGCTATGTACATTTGCTATTTTGACTAATATACCTTTCCTATTGCTATATAAGGTAACGGTCTGTCCTTATACGGATTTTCTGTTGCCATATAAGGTAACACTATGTCCTTGTACGAACCGACTTTTGCAATATAATATTGCGCTCTGTCTTTATACGGACTGCCTAATGCCATATAAGGTAATGCTATGTCCTTATACGGACTGTCTATTGCCATACAAGGTTATAATCTGTCCTTACACGGACTGTCTATTATTGTCATCTAGGTAATGCTCTGTACTTTTACGGACTGTTTATTGCCATATAAACTTTTTAATGTCTATTCTTATACTGACTGGCTAGTGCCATATAAGGTAATTCTCTCTCCTTATATGAACTGGCGAGGTAATTCTTTGTCTTTATACGGACCGTCTATTGCCATATAAGGTTAGGTTATGTTCTGTCCTTATAGGGATCGTCTATTGCCATATAAGGTAATGTTCTGTCCTTACATAGACCGTATTATAAGGTAATGCTCTGTCCTTATACGGACTGTATTGCCATATGAGGTAATTCTCTCTCCTTATATGGACTAGCAAAATAATTCTCTGTCATTATATGGACCGTCTATTGCCATATAAGGTTATGCTTTGTCCTTATACGGACTGTCTACTGCCATATATTCTCTCTCCTTATATGGACTGGCTAGTGCCATATAAGGTAAGTCTCTCTCGTTACATGGACTGGCAAGGTAACTCTGTCTTTATATGGACCGTCTATTGCCATATTAGGTGATGCTCTGTCCTTATACGGACTGTATTGGCTTATATGATAACTCTCTCCTTATATGGATTGGCTAGTGTCATATAAGATAACCCTCTGTCCTTATATGGACTGGTAAGGTAATTCTGTCTTTATATGGACCGTCTATTGCCTTATAAGGTAATGCTCTATCCTTATATGGACTGTCTATTGCCCTATAAGGTAATGCTCTGTACTTATACGGACTGTAATGATCTGTCTTTATACGGACTGTATTTCCATATAAGGTAATGCTCTGTCCTTATGCGAACTGTCTATTGCCATAAAAGGTAATGCTCTGTCTATATACGGACTGTCATGTATATCCTTTTACGGGATACCTTTTGTCAAATAAGGTAATGCTATGTCCTTATATGGACTGTCTATTGCCATATAAGGTAATGCTTTGTGCTTATATGGACTGTCTATTGTATACAAGGTAATGCTCTCTCTTTATATGGGCCCCTGTCTTTATATAGATCGTGTATTGCCAAATAAGGTAATGCTCTGTCTTTATATGGATTGTCTATTGCCATATTAGGTGATGCTCTGTCTTTAAATAGACCGTCTATTGCCATATAAGGGAATCAGTTTTTTATGTTTGTTCACTTAATAATATAAGAAAGCGCTGCGAACCAGTTTGGTCTATTTTATTAATTTATAGCTGTATTTATAGACTTTTTAAGACTTACAAGAATAAATCAACCTCGATCAGAGCGCCTCTTCTCTCCATACATGAAGTCTACTAATTCCATCAATAGTTAACTTATGTAACTTATATATTTTTGTAGCAAGTCTACTCAGTGTATTTTCTCTTCACTCAAATCTATATGAAAACTTTCTTAGAAATGGCTAATGAGTTAATAAATCAGTGAATTAAATAATTAGGGGAAGAAAGTATTTGCAAAACAAAAAAATGAGCAATTAATGAACTGTTTTCTTTGTATAAGAGTTAAGGTAACTATACTTCATTCTAACTCACCGAGGGAGGGTGGAGGAGGGGCGTATACATATACCGAAGTTGAGAGAGGGTGTTCGTAATACTGAAGAAATCTTTGAATTTAAAATGATGAGTAATGATTTATTGCTATATACCATACCACTTACAACACTAAGAGAGGTTTTTGTTATCCTCTTAATCTATCAGGACTAGAACCACTACACAAGGGTACAGTGACTTCCAGTCTCGTTTTCATTGTTTGAAGAAAAGGTCGTCAGTTTATCATGTTATAAATCATACTTGCATCAAAACAATGGGACAATAATACAAGTTATGCGGTGATTTTAAACATTTCCACGAAGTGTTCGTAAACGCGAAAATGATCTCTTCCATAAGCCACGAAAGTTGCCAGTAGGCTTTTCAGATGTTGCTTATTTCACAAACTCTTCCCCTCTATTTCGAACAGTCTTCTTAGTCTTAGAACTTTTTACATTCTTTACCAATTCTTGCCAACTCACAAAATTTTATATTAAAATAGTTTTGCGTATTCGATTTCTTCCGAATAAAAAAAAACTTTTAGTACAAAATATGAATTTAAATCACATACGGGGTAGTGTGAGTTATTGGAATAGCCTTCGTTCGCGGCGGCGGCGTGTCAGTTTTTTAAATACTACAGCGTGAAAGCCTACCGATTACGGTCCTATATTTCTCCGTATTCGGACTGTGTGTATTGCTCAAGTAGGCAAAGGCAATGAGGTAAGAATGGTCCAATGCGTGTAGCCTCCTTTATTATCTATCATTTTGTCGCTGTTTTCTCCATCTCGTGTCGTAGACGAACATTCAAAGTTCTTCTGTAAATCTCCTCTTATATACTTCCTCTGTCAGATTTGCT
>JAULBZ010001401.1:0-22413 GCA_032360805.1 Neoturris breviconis | reverse complement strand
GATCTTCATTTGCAGCCAAAAGAGCCTCCAAAGATGCTCCTCCACAGAGGAATGCCGTCGTGAATTCAGAGGCCTGGGTTGGTAGTCCTAAATCTTGCAATTTCGATGAATTCTTAAATTACAGCTTGTGCTCACAATTTAAGAACAAATAATCCAGTTTGGAAGAGTAATTTTTGAGTATGCTCAGAAATCACCTCTTCATTGTGAAGCACTGCTATTGGATATTTTTGCATTTTCACCAAACAAAATCTTAAGGGAAGACATTTCTAGGGGAAGATAACCCTATGGAAGATATTTCTACCATTTTCTCTCTATTCGAAGAAATAAGTTTTTGCAAAATGCATGAAAAATACTCAATCACAGAAATTAATTCCGCAAAAAAATAATTAGATCAATCACAGAAATAAGTTTTAACTTTACCCTCAGATCTTTTGAAATGAAAGAAGCTTGTTGATATATAACACTGTAAGTCCAATCAAAATATGTAACAGTGCAACATAGTCGAATGATGACTTTGAGCTTGATGAAGATGAAGGACATGTTTGATTTTTTGAAAATTGATGATCTTTCGTAGCAATAAATTATTTTTTACTATGTCTCAATCACAGTAATTAATTCCACAGAATTTTTTAAAGATTGGTCAGTCGTATAAATAAGTTCCCGTAGAATGAATGAAAAATCATTGAATCACAGTAATAAATTCTGTAGAATATTATAAAACCGTGTCCTTTAATTGCAAATATAAATTACACAGAAATATCTTTCTGCAGAAAATTCTTCCTTAAAAGGTATTATTATTTCTGTGATGCTTTTAGCAAATGGTGCTGATATTCAAGCAGCTCTTCTGGCAAAGAGTGGACAGAAAACAGTTCCAAATGTTTTCATCAATGGGAAGCATCTTGGTGGTGCAAGTGATACAGAAGCAGCATTTAAAGATGGAAGCTTACAAAATTTGTTATCTGGTGATGAAAATCAATATGATTATGATTTGTTTGTTATTGGAGGTGGATCTGGTGGTCTTGCTTGTTCAAAGGTATTACTTTCATACTGCATGTGTTTTTTGCAAAAGTATGGTAGCCTGAAGCCATGCTCAAAAATGACTCTTTCACATTATTTGCTCGTATTTGCGATCACTGTATTGCATCAATCAGCTGGTCATTTATTGGTTCTGTGGTATGAAGAAACCAATGAATATGCTCATTGGCATATCACTGCTCTTTGAAGATGTGGTACTGTTAATTTAATTTCATATATGTTACTTTCACTATTAGGAAGCTGTTGAATTTGGTGTTAAAGTTGCAGTTGCAGATTTTGTCACACCATCTCCAATAGGTACAACTTGGGGTGTAGGTGGAACATGTGTTAATGTTGGCTGTATACCAAAAAAACTTATGCATCAAACTGCTCTATTGGGTAAGTAGCTATGCTCAAAAATCCCTTCTCCACAGTCATTATTAGCTCTTATTTCGAATACTGTAGATTAGAAGTTATTTATATTTATCATTGTTTAGGACTGGTTTTGCACCATAGTTTCAAGACATAGCTATTCTCAAATAATAATCACAGTGATTATTTAATATTTTTCTAGCACTGGTAGTTGTTGTTTTAAGGTGTCAGTTTTCAAAATATGAGCAAATAATTGCTGTGGAGAAAGGATTTTTGAGCATTGCTTCAGACTTTCTAGCCTGAATCAATGCTGAAAAATCACTCCTCCGCAGTGATTATTTGCTCTTATTTCGAACATTGTAGTATCATTTAGTTTCAACATGTTAGTTTTAAGCTTCTGCCCAGCTGGCAAAAACCTGTTCAAAGTCAGCAAAATAACGTTCAAAGAACGTTGTTCTAACGTTATTTTGCTGACTTTGAACAGATTCTGGTTGGCTAGGTGTGTTAAAAATATACTAATTGTACTAAGTGAACTAATTTATATAGAAATTGCTTTTTGAGCACGAATTAAGGCTACAAAGCCTAGAGCTATGCTCAAAAATCTCTCCTCCGTGGTGACTATTTATTCTCATTTATCTCTTGTTCTTTAGGTGAGTCGATCAATGATTCCCGTCATTATGGTTGGCAAGTGGAAGAAAACATAAAGCATGATTGGGGAAAAATGGTTGAAGCTATTCAAGACCACGTTCATAGTTTGAATTGGGGTTATAAGGTGCAATTACGACAAAAGCAAGTTAAATATTACAACAAGCTTGCATCTTTTGTCGATAAACATACTCTCAAATTGACTGATAAATCTGGTAATGAAGAAACTGTTACTGCAAGAAATGTTGTGCTAGCAATGGGAGGAAGACCTTTTTATCCAGAGATACCTGGTGTTAAAGAATGTTGTATTACAAGGTATGAGACCAGCTAAGTAGTCAAAATATGAGCAAATAACCACTGCGAAGGAGGGTTTTTGAACATCGCTTTAGGCTTTGGATCCTGAAGATATTCCCCAAAAGCACTCCTCCATAGTAATTATCCGCTCTTATATCAACCACTACATCTCAAAGCAACATGTTTTGGTAGGTTCAAAGAACCAAAAGGCTATGTCAATGATCTTGCAATGGATTGGTTTCTTCAATATGAAGAAACCAATCCATAGAAAGATTGTTGATTCAGTACTCTCCTCCTTAACTTTTATATTTTAAACAGTTCGTAATTGGTTGTCTGATCTCTGTTCTGAAGCCGTTTTAAAACCAAGCAGGCTTAATTCAATTTTTCTTTCAATGATGCCTCAATCCTAGTTCAAGTCTAACTGCCGGACATTGTCTGTGTTTGTGAGTATAGTTTCAGATTTGAATCTGGAAACTACCCAATAACCACTCTTCCACGGGAACATGATCTCCAAAATGTGTTCCCGGGGGAAGAGTGCTGAATCAACGATCTTACAATTGATCGGTTTCTTCGGTACGTTCAATTGCAAGCTCGTTGACTTAACACTCTTCATCATTGATAATTTTTTTCTCAAATTTATTGATTTTGACTGCTTTAAAGCTGCTAAAATATTTGCTTATTGAAACGAATTTTGGAGATGGAACCTTAAGTTTTTCCGTTCGTTTTTAGTGATGACATCTTCTCACGAGCAGAAGCTCCTGGTAAAACTTTATTTATTGGTGCATCATATATCTCTCTTGAATGTGCTGGTTTCGTTCATGGTATGGGTTATGATACCACAGTTATGGTTCGGTCAATCTTTTTACGTGGTTTTGACCAAGATATGGCGAATAAAGTTGGTGAATACATGGGAGAAACTGGAATTAAGTTTTTGAGGAGTACTGTTCCTACAAAGGTAAATTTTTTATTTTATTTCTATCGGACGTTGTATTATGTCAAGGAAGACTAGTGGGCAAAAACATGTTCAAAGTCAACAGTAAAGACACTAGAACAACGTTACTGCGGACTTTGAACATGTTTTACCTACCTGGAGTGTTTAGAAATAACTACTCAATTTCAATGTTTCAATACTATAGTAATCGAAATAAGAGTAAATCATCTCTGTGAAGGAGGGATTTTAGGTCATTGCTGTGTTCACAAATCACTCCTTCACAGTGCTTTTTACTCTTATTTTGACCACTGTACCGCATTTGGATGATGGATCATGTGCAGTTTTTAGCATTAATATTATCATTCAACAATTCATTTGCAAAATGATTATCTTTGTGTATCTTTGTGTACCGTTAGTATTTATTTAAAAATTATATCCATATATTTATGGAATGTTACCCGGTATATTTAGGGGATGTTGCGGTATATTTAGGAACTTAAATCAGACCTGGGATTACTTTAACTTTATTTAACTCTTAGATGGAAAAACTTGATGATGGCAAAATAAAAGTAACATATAAACCTTCTGATGGAGATGAAACATCTGATATTTTCGATACTGTATGTTTAGCTATTGGTCGAAAACCGTGCACAAAGAATATTGGTTTGGAAAATACTGAAGTAAAATTGAATGATAAGTAAGATGCTACTTTCTCTTTTATCACATTGGGAATAACTTGTTTAAAATACGCAGTAAACACGCTAGAATAACGTTGTTTTAACGTCTTTACTGTGTGGACTTTTGCCCACTGGGATGGACTCTATGGTTGATCATCTGTATTTTCTCGAAAAACGTTCGTTTTCGTCACTCATCTAGATACCCTTCTTAAACGTCCCTCATATAAATTTTAAGTTAAAAGAAAAATATGTCGGTTCATGAGCCAACTATCGACTTTACTCTGCAAAGCCTCTTTATCAGCTAAAGTTTTTGATACCTTATATCTCATCCGTTTTTGTTTTGTTTTTTCACCCTCCCCTGAAAAAGTAAAAATAAATACATAAACCGCCCCTTATGAAGGAAATGTCACTTTAAAACATTGTAATTGTAATGTAATAAACCCCCCCCCCCCTCTTCTGAAAAAGTAAAAAAAATATACATAAACCGCCCCTTTTGAAAAAAGCTGGGAGGTATGCACAAAACAAACAAACTTTGTTCTTAGAGTTACAAAAGTTTAAATAGTAAACTCATTCTATTATAGAAATGGTTTTGTTATCACTAATGACAATGATGAAACAAACATTTCGAATATATTTGCAATTGGTGATTTAGCTGATGGTAAGCCTGAGCTCACTCCTGTTGCTATACAAGCTGGGAGGTTACTCGCAAGAAGACTATATGCTGGAGAGAAAAGAAAGGTAAAATATATATGATCTTTAAAATGGGACTTGATTTTTGAAAAATAAAATTCTATAACAACGTTAAATACTTTGTTCTAGCGTCTTTTGCTCATATAAACCAATCCCCCTCAATTACCCTTAGGGTGTGAATCAAATAAATTAAACAATCAATGTGCAGCTGGGATTGCATAGCTTCAGGCTTTCTACCCTGAGACTTTGCTCAAAAATCACTCCTCGTCAGTGATTATATGTTCTTTATAAGCAAACAGTACCCCCAGTGGGCAGGAATGAGCAACAAGGAAAATAAATGGTCAGAAATCATCTGTTAAGGAGTACAGTACAGTACAGTACAGTACAGTTGTGAGCTTCAAAGGATGTTTTGGGTTGATTAATACATACAAATGTTTTTCGCTTTTATATCAACGAGATGCAATTAATTGGTTTCGCAATTATTTGGTTTCTTCCTAATTAAAAAAATAATCAGTTGCTTGTACCTCTCGTTATTGAAGTACTTCATAATACAGTGATCGAAAGCAAATAATCGCTGTGGAGGAGTGATTTCAGTGCATAGCTTCAGTCTATAAAACCTGAACATGTTCTAAAAGCCCTCCTCCACAGACCGGAATCACAAGAACATTAATTAAGATTTCTCCTTATATGTTTTAGTGCGATTACACGAATGTTCCAACTACTGTCTTCACCCCGTTAGAGTACGGTGCTGTAGGTCTCTCAGAAGAAGACGCTATCTCAAAGTATGGTGAAGAGAACATTGAAGTGTATCATTCTAACTTCACACCATTAGAAGCAACCGTACCACATCGTTTAGATAATGGATGTTATGCGAAAGTTATCACTCTACTCAACGATAACGTAAGTAAAGACAACGTAAGTGATTATAACTGCCGGACATCGCTTATGGAGGAGTGTTTTTGCAAAACACTCTCCTCCACAAATGATATCTGGCAGTTTAGGCTTGACATAGCTTCGAACTCCATAGTGATTATTCGTTCTTATTTTAACTGTGTTTACCCGGATGGGAGGTACTTTTTACCACAACCCCAGAATTATCCGTATAACTTCTGATCTGCTAATCGTGTTAGGCTCAAAATTGGTGACTTTTCATGATTGTATTTGAAAACTGCTGTTCAAAAAATGTTTCCCAAAATTTTCTTCAAACCGACCCAGGACTACTTTTGACCCTCGGGGCCGGAACTTTTTCAACAACAAAAAAAATCTTTAAATGCTGTATTATCTTGGTCTACAAGGCTTTACAACAGCTTTTTTTATTGTGTAATATTTGAAAATCCATGCGTAATTAGCAAATATAACAATATAAACAATTGTCTTTGCTAAACCCCCACCCTCCCTTGGTTATTAGACCCCCAAAAAGCCCCGAGTCTAATAGGGTTAAGCACTGGATTAACATTCGTTTTAATTTATATTGCGTTTGGAATTCGCTGGGTTTTTTAACCATGATTTTACAATATTTGACATCATTGTAGATTTAGCCTGAAGCGATGCTCATAAATCTCTCCTCCACAGTGATTATTTGCTCTTATTTCGGTCACTATGGTCTTTTGTTATCGCAATTGTTCAGACAGTTGAGCTTCCTTCTGCTAAAGTAGCAAAAATGTAATTGTTTCCGTGTATAGCAATGAATGAACTTGAACCGCCCTCACAAATGGGCGAATGCTACGCCATGATGAAAGTATTAATTTATCTGGCTACATGGACGTGCAGGTCGTGGATACTTATGTTTATTCTCTTTATTTATCCAATAGGAACGTGTGTTGGTGTCCACGTGATGCATATTCTCTTTATTTATCCAATAGGAACGTGTAATTGGTGTCCACGTGCTTGGCCCAAATGCTGGTGAAGTAATTCAAGGTTTTGCTATTGCATTGAAGACCGGTGCTACAAAAGCTCATTTTGATGACCTGATTGGCATCCATCCAACAAATGCTGAGGTAAGCATTTTCAAAAGGATCTATTCAATGGTCTGGCGTTACGACACTTCGATTTCCCCGTTTTTACCCGGTTTCTTGATTTAACTGAGCTATATTACAGTCTAGATCTGGTATAACCGAGCTCATATTAATAATCTGTTATTTTTCTATTCTATATACTTTCTTGGAACGAAACGTTTGCTCTCATCTACAGGCCGTCGTTTTACCCGTTCTAACTCGGATAGAAAAGTCTTCCATTTAAATCCGATTTACTGGGTTCTTGATTTAGCCTACAAAATGACATACAAGTCTATGATTTCCTCTTAGGTCCTTACAACATTGGATAAAACAAAAAGATCTGGTGCAGGCGTAAATGTCACTGGCTGTTGAGGTTAATCCCGCTATTGTCACTAAGTAAACTATAACACTGTTCTGTTGTTTATACATACGGAACGGTGAGAATTTACTAGACGATAGTGGGATTTACGCTGCAACTTGGTTTGAAAAATTGACGTCGTCATAAATTGGACGAAGAATGATAACTCACAATAAAGCTATAGAATTTATGGTATTTTGAGTTTGATGGTCAACTTTGGAGAACTACTTTTTATATTACTCTGCTCCGATTGTTCGAAAACCGATTAATGTTAATCTAGGATTAAACCTGGATTAAAACCTGGACAATTTAATCGGGGATTAAGCTAATCAGCTTTCGTACAACTGGACCCTGGTGTCGCTGGGATGTCAACGTGGATGTCGATATATATCTTTATACGAGAATGTAACATAATTATATAAACCGAAAATTTAAATAAATTTAAAATATTTATCATTTTGTTTGTTTATCATCAAATGGAATACTATAAGGTAGAACCAAGTGGGCAACTTGTTCAAAGTCTTTGCTGTGGATTAAATGGTAAATGTAGCAAACTCGTACTCGGGGCTTCTTGCCTTCTCCGTATTTCGAAAAGGCAAGAAGTCTTGGGAATCAGGTTGTGAATGCAGTGAAAGTCCGTAATTTCGAATTTGCAGAAGACCAGCAACCTCGTTTCCAGTGCTTCTTGCCTTTTCGAAATAGCGGTGAAAAGCGAAAAAAAAAACTAGAAAGGAGGTCAGAAGATCAGTTATTCTGGTCAAATAGTCCTGGAGCCAGAATTTTACAATTTAGTACCAAATCGGTGAATAAAAATGTTGCACATTTGAAAGGTAATTTTCTGTAGATAATAAAGAATTGATGGTCAAGGTCACTTTGGTGACTTTTGGGGAAAATTTAGCTCTCCCGCCTGTGACGCAAAACTGGATTTTCAAAGTCCAGCAATGTCTAACCTATAAACCCATGTTCAGTATTTAATAAATATCTATATTCTTTCGCCACAAAAGTATGCATTTTCTGAAACGTAATTAAATACTCTACACCACTAGCATATTTGTGGTTTCATTATATCTCATGATTATATAAATATTAAAAAAGTTTTATAATCGCCAACTTCGGCGAGCGAGCTCCAAGTGACCTTAGCGTTATCTATCTTTCCAGAAACTTTGATTCACGTGATATTCATGATTCACGTGATATTCTTATTATGCTTAAAAAATGTGAACAGTTCTCTCAAAAAAGCTCGTTGTAGAAGGGTTATCTTGTTAAAACGTCAATTGCACAGCCGTTTCACAAAAAACAGGAGGCAAACTTTTTCTCCGAATGTACGCCAACCTGCAAACTTTAGTTGACGTCAGCGCTTTTCTAGGTATTTTGATAGAAAAAATATCACCGTTGACTAAAACGCCCATACTGTACCCAGCGCTGATAGTCTCTATATGAAGTGTCGACGCCAACGTGAACATCATAGGTTTCACCAAATAGAGGCAAATAGCCCTGGGAACGAGGTTGTAAAATATCTAACGGGAGGGCTTTTAAAGATGGTTTGCTTGGATCAATGATTTCAGAATTTGTTAAGGCAAACCCCAGGGACTTAGTTCGAATTAGAGGAATTTCAATATAACCAGCATCGAATGTCTACTGTGCTTGAGAATCTCTATAAACAGGTATCGACTTTTTGACCATTGTTTGGACGCTGGGTATCACATGATTCTTCTCTAGCATTATTTCAGTGCAATAATCTCGCCCATAGACTAGTCGTTAAGTGCAGCTGGTCTCTCAAGAAAAAAATCGAAGATACGAGAGGCGCTGGAAATCAGGAAATCGGAGTAGCCATCACTATTTAAGCGAACAATTTTTGAACTAGGGTAACTGGTAACACTACGGCCTATTCTTCGCTCAAGAAAGTTCTTGTTCTCACCGATTTAGACATCATAACAAAGGAGCCCAGGGCCATTCATGCGTTCTCGTACGGCTTTTTAACTTCCAATTCCTTGACTAGCGTTTACTCTTTTACAATAAGAATACAATAATGTGAACTGAATCTTATGTCTTTTACATCTTATTTACACAACAAAATCTTATAAATAATCATAAAATGTAGAGTAAGGATAAACATAGAAAAGCTTGTTGAGTCAAAAACCACTGGACATATACCTGTTCAAAGTCTATCGTAAAGACGGTAGAACAGCGTTGTTCTAGCGTCCTTGCTGCGAACTTTGAACAGGTTTTTGTCAATTAGAAATAGTCTTGCAATGGATTGGTTCTTTGAAGTGAAGAAACATATCAAAAACAAGCTCGTTAACTCAATTCGCAGATATTATCTGCTTATAACCCAATGGGAAAGAACTTGTTCAAAGTTTACAGCAAAGAAGCTAAAACAACGTATTCAACGTGGTTTTAGCCTCTTCACTGTCAACTTTGAACAAGTTCTTGCTCACTGGGAAACTACATGTTGATTCTGTCTAAAATTTCATTAAACATCTCTGACCATAATATACTCATTAAACAAATTATAAAAATACACACATTCCAGTAGGTAAAAACCTGTTCAAAGTCAGCAGCAAAGACGCTAAAACAACCAACGTTTCGACGATGATCTAGCGCTTTTACTTCGGACTTTGAACACGTTATCCCCTGGGATATACTTGGGAACCATCTCTAAAGCACACTGCAGAGGGAAGTATTTCGTGGAATATCTTGATTTTAATTGGTTTTTTCGTAAAAAAAAAACTAATCAGTTTCAAGCTCGTTGTCACGCGATTCATTGCAATTTTAATATGGACCTGGTAGTATTTGATACTCACTGTGGAGGAGTAACAACACTTAGCCACAGCGATTATTCCCGGTGGTAAAAAAACGTGTTCAAAGTCCGCAGTAAAGACGCTAGAACAACATCGTTTGACGTTATTCTAGTGTCTTTACTGCTGACTTTGAACAAGTTTTTGACCACTGGATTTGTTGTTATCTCTAGCACTTTGAACGAATATAGGTTCTGATCAAATTCTAAGAATTTACGAATATTATTTCCGCAAATGTCAACAAACTGAATGGAAATCAAGAACATAGTGGCCCGAAATAGAGCAAAATAATCACTGTGGAGGGGTGATTTTTGAGCATAGCTTCAGTCTACAAAGCCTGCGACTCAAAATATCCCTCCACCATAGTGATTATTTGCTCTTATTTCGAACACAGCTTCGTATTGGAATTCACCTGGTTTTGTGAGAAATAACTAGTTGCTAAGTCATCGACACAACCCAGTGGACCCTAGGCGCCAGGCAATGTCCAAAAGACGTCCTTTCACAGGTTGATCATTTCTGTTCGTCGAATTTTGTCCACTAACCATAGCTACATAAACAGTCACTTGGTGCTCTAACATAGGCGATGTTGTATAGACGGACTGCGCTTCCTATATTGAATTCCAACTGAGACATTGCATCTTGTATTGTTGCATTCATCGTCCAAGCCAAAAATACTTTCAACAAGGCGTTCTCTCTAGATGAGGTAAAAATAGATTGTAAGCTACGTGGCATAAACTCTCAATTTGAAAGTACAGGGGTTAAACCAAAAGCGGATTTACACTAGGCGAAATCGTTTCCATAAATTTTAATTGAAGCCATTGCATTGGGTAAAAGTGACATCACCTAACAGGTGACGTCATTTTCAACCAATGTAAATGGCTTCATTTAAAATTGGTACGAAACATTTCGCCAAGTTGTAATCCGTCTTAACTGATCTCTGTGATGAAGAGTGTTGTCTCCACCACCTAGCAAAGAGTCTCCACCACCAAGCGAAGAAACTAATCATTGTTAGATAGAGAGATAATCACTGTGGAGGAGGGAATGTTTAGAGCATAAAAGTCTGTAGATATGCTCAAAAACCCTCTACCACAGTGATTATTCACTCTTATTCCGACCACTGGGTTTTACTTAACCTACCATTGTATCTATTGAAATGATGGTTGAGTCGCTGACCCCCATTCTTGTTGTTGCTGTGGCGGAGGCGTTAATGCACTAGAGGCGGTAGGCGCAGGTGGTAGTTGACTTGGATCAGCTGGCATTTGTGGCATAACTAAACGATAAAACAAATTATAATACTCAATTAACAGTGACACATCATTGTAGGCGAAAACTTGTTCAAAGTCAGCAGTAAAAGCACTTAGAAAAACGTTTTTAACTTTGTTCTAGCGTCTTTACTGCGGACTAAATTTTTGCTAAATCTATACTTTAACATATTACGAGTTCATTTCTTGTTTAAGTAAATAATTTAATATAGTTAAAGGCGAAAAATTTGCTGTGAAAGCCAAAAGAAGTCGTTCCATTGGTATAAATTGACACCACGTGATTGTGACTTCAATTTCTACCAACGGAATATCTTCTGTTTGGTTTTCGCACCAAATTTTTAGCCTGGAGAAATCAACCTTAGCTGCTGCTTGGACTCGAAATGTTTACTCTGTACTCGATGTCACTGCATTATGTATACCTTGTGACTGTGTCAAACTAAGATTCTTTACTTTTTTGAGAAATAAGGAGAAATCTCCAATTCCAAGGTTTATATAGGAGAATTGTAGAGGATATAAAAATTGTAGGAGCTTTGAGAAGTTTTGAAGGATGCGTATGAAGCATGCGAGTTCTAACCTACCTACTGAGTTCGTTGATCCACATATTATGTATTACAGAAATCTATTAATTCTCATGCGAGTATTACATTGTCTAACTAAACACAGACTCTAAACCCAGTAGGCACATAAAGTCTTATCAATGTCGAAAAGACATCATTTTGACGTTGCAATATCAAACAATGCCTTTACGATGTTGATAAGTCGTCGCCTGCTAGCAGAGGATGGATACATAATGTATACTTCCGATACCACATAAGAAAGGTGTATATTATTTTACCTGGTTTAAACTGTTCAGCAGTCATCCTTGTAATCATAATACCAACACCTTCAATTAATGCCAATAAAATTCCACCAACTGCCGCTGAACGTGCCATAGCACCAGGACCGGCTATAAGATAATATTTAAGATAAAAAATCTATGACCCTTATTGAAAACTTTGGGATGATGGCTGAATCAACATTTAAGGTTTAATTAATGATCAATAAATCAATTTAGTACCTTATCGACATTAATTTTTGCGGATTTCGTGGGTTTTTACCAAATTCATGAAAATACACGTCCTAGAAAAGTCTATTAAAAGCACAAAATTGAACTTTCTAAATATAATAGCTTTGAAACTTAATAAAAAGACCCTGAAAAATCTGTAAAATCTTGTCTAAAGACTCAACAAAATATGAAACACTCGTCAATATAAATCCATATTCAAAGGGAACTGGCAAAATAATGTATTTATTACTTAAATTATATGCCTTACTTTTTGAGAAAGGAAGAGTATTAATATAATACAGAGATATAAAGTACGGTCTGTTATTTGTCTCCACTTTCTTGGTGGGAAACCATTGCATTGTATAGACCTTAGAAATAGACTTAGCCAATATTTATATTATTAGATAATATTTATTGATTTGCGAAAATTAATGTCTGCAAAGTACATTTTTTAGAAGTACCTGTCTGCAAAGTACATTTTTTAGAAGTACCTGCAAAAAAATAACGCCAGTTTCAAGATACAATACAAAGAAGATCAATGTCTACAATGGTTGTACTCAATATCACTATGGACAAGTTCCTATTCACATAATACAAGAAAAACACATTCTCTATGTGTCAGGCTAGTGATTTTTTTCTTCTTTTTTATGGTAAAAGTGATGTATAAATTCATGAGTTCTTCTATACAGGGCTTGAAATAACTGCCAGTCATCACTGTGGAGGAGATATTTTTCAGAATATTTTCACCCTAATTGGCAGTGATGACCAGCAGTTATTCCAAGCCCTGTCATAGCTACCAACATTTTGAAATAAGCGCAGCATGCATGTGTATTTAAATAAATATGATAATAACATTTATTTACCTCTAGCCATGAGTACAGCACCAGTCAACGCACCACTACCGATAGAATTCCATGGATCTTCTTTACCACGAGCCGCCATCAAACAACAATCAAATGTTGAAAACATTCCACCCCAAACAGCAAAATTACCTGATAAATAAATCTATATGTCAAAAGTGAAACTGTAACATATAAACCCACAGAATCTAGTCCTCGAACTAGGAGCAAATAATATCTGCAGAGGAGCGATTTTGGAGCATAGCTTTAGGTTTATGTACAAAGCCTGAAGCTACGTTCAAATTCCCTCCTCCACAGAGATTATTTACTCCTATTACGACCACTGGAATCTCATAAAATTTTGATAGCAAATGAAAAGAACTACCAACATCATTTATGAAGGATATCGTTCTGTATAGAGTACACTTCAAATCAGGTTAATGGCTGGCAAATATTTGACTCATGATAAATACTTGTCCCAGCAATATTTTTAATGATAGTAAAACAAGATTGTTATTCCTTACCACCTAAAACAGGAGCTCTTGTTTTCACAGCAGCAACACTTCCCCATAATCTCTGTCCCTAGAATGAAACAATGTTCTCCATCTTAATCCTTCCAGAGTATGTTGGTTATTAGGACTTATTTACTACAATAACTACATACTGTAAACAAATCCAAGCCTGAATATAACTGCCGGACATCACCTGTGGAGGAGTGTTTTTGAGTATAGAACACTCCTCCACAGACGATGTCCGGCAGTAATATGCAGGCTTAAAATCACGAACATTAAAAACTTTATATTAACTTTAAATATATAAATATATATATATAAGCAAACAGTACATAGATTATACTGTAGAAGTATTAACAGGCTACTGAATAAAAGGCTTTATCGGACATAAATCCCATTGTTACATATATAGGGGTATGATGAGTAACGAAGCCTGAATATAACTGCCAGACATCACCTTAGTATATGCTCAAAAAACACTCCTCCCAAGGCTTAGTAACCATAACTTTAATAAACCAGCAGGGCCCAAAATAAGGGTAAATGATCAGATTGAAAAAGTGATTCACACCGGCATTCCCCTGTGGAGGACCATCTCTGGAGGCTAATTTGCAGCCAGCTGGCATGAATTCAGAGGGCTGGATTTTTGTCATCCACGTTCAAACTACAAAGCATGAAGCTATATTCAAAAATCACACCTCCACAGTGATCATTACTTTCAACACTGATGCAACAAATTAACTTACTATCGGAGCATTTCTCCATCCTTTAACAAGTGAAAAGAGACCACCACCAATTGCTCCCATAGCAAATGCTCCACCACAATCATCGACAATCCGATAAGGACTAAATATATATTAACAAAATTATTTAAAAAAAAAAGATTCTTAGGCTTTCCATCATTATACAGCATTTCTGTGCAACAACTTAAATGCGACAAAAATTACAATTGTTGCGGTCAAATCTTCTACACAAAACTGCATGAATACTATATGCCATTAAATAGACAATCTGTATTAAAGAAAAGCTGTTTCCATGGCCTAACACTGCCACTCGTCACATAAAACTGTTCTGATTTTTTTAATATCATCTCTTCCGACTTGTTAGTAAGGAGCCGTCTCCAAATTTCGTTTTAATTAAGCAGATATTTTAGCAGCTTTAAAGTAGTCAAAATTAATAAATTTTAGAAAAATTAATCTCGATCTCGTCGAATCGTTAATTCAGCATGCTCTTTCCCTGAGAACGAATTTAAAAAATGTGTATATATATGTGAAAAAATGCTAACCCAAAACTATAGATTCCCATACTTACCCCCATATTAATCCAGGGGCTAATACAACCTATTTTTGATGGCGTTAATTGCTATTGGGCGTGTCTGGGCAAAAATTAAATTTGGAAAAACTTAGAAAATAAACCCTAATTTGATAGGGGATAGTAAAAATAACATTAAAACAAGATAAATAGATAGGGCATCAAATGACCTACCCAGATTAGTATTGAATTTAGGCGCCCAAATTAAGTATTTGATGGAAAGAGCTACCCAAATTCATTTTCTGTATTAGCCCCTGTAATCTATACTTACATAGTCAGATTCTGCCCCCCCCCCCCCCTCCACTCACCCCATAACTTTTGAATGACTAATAGGATTGCGGTGAAACTGTACTTTCTTAGAATATTGATTAAAAAAGTTCTACAAAAGCTTATTTCATTTTGTTTAGTTCTGGGTAGGTATTTAAATGTTCTTTCACATAGTTTTCAGGGTTAGTCACGTAACTAAACTGATCAGAATAATTTACTTTGTGATTTAAAGTAACTTCAATAAGTTTCATAACATTAGCATTACTTTAACACAAGTTATGGTAAAATAATGATATCGATTTTTACATAGTATTTCCCACTTGTAAATAGGTGGTTTCAGGGTTATGACCCATATCTTTTGATCTACTGGAGGTATGATGTTCAAATTTTGACATTATGTGTCAAATAAATTTATATTAAACTAAATAAGTTTCAGTATCATCGCTGTCGTGGTTTGGAAGTTACTATAAACATGTGGTGGGGGAAGGGGGCGGAGGAACCTGCCCCTAGCATATATAAGATTAAGGTACAACAACGTGCATGACACACACCAGATTCAGCTTTTGTCAAACGAGCCATACCTAATAGCTACAAACAGTTAGCTATAGAGGTACCTCTGCCCTAAACAAAAGTAATTTTTACTGGTAATTTAGCATATACCGTCCTTGGTCCGTGAATATTTTAGTTTTTTTCGTTCTCATCACATGTCTGCTCAGTGCTGCAGTATTTTAATGTTTACATCGCTTTTTCATGCTTTTAATAACCTTTTGCCAAAACAAATCCATTAAACTGTAAATGGTGTCATTACACATGGCCATTGTCAATACGTCCAAAGTTCGTAAACAGCGTTCTAAGTTTGTGAATAGGGTCCCAATAACCAAAGTTTACGAACTCATCATAAATATAACACAGTAGCACGGGAAGCAAGCATTTTCATTTTAGAGCAACTTGAAGTCATTTCACAAACTAAGCATGCTAGCTATATAATAGCAGAAAGCATCCTCTACACACGAAACCAAGGGACTGTCGACAACTAGGTTTCGCCCCGACTTATCGGCTATTTTGCCATGTGGAGGGGTATTACATGGTGGCCGTTGCGTTAATCTGTGACGAAAACTCAATTAAATGAAACTAATAAAAGAAAAAAAATAAATCAAGTAAACATACAATAAACTTCCATGCAAAACAACCATTTAGCTTATGCAGCCAGCCAATATATCGACCCTGCACAAAATATGTTTGACCCAAAGCCAGTTTGACAATGGCAAATGCTTTTACTATTATCACTGCCTCTTAAAAAATGTCCTCTGAGGTAGATATTCGCAAACTGGGAACGAAAAAAGCCCGTTTACACTCAAGAAAATTTTCTGTTGAAAATTTTCAACTTATATTTTCGTTCCATTTGGAAAATCTCCTATTCCGTTTGGAAAATCTTCTGGAGTGTACATGAGCCGCTACTTTGTCAACAGAATATGTGCATTTGGTACCGTACAATTTGAATAAACATCATTTACGAAGCTAGTCAAACCGTAAAGAATCGAACCCGAAGCAAACCACCTGAAATACTAGATATTTACAAAACTTGGTAATGGTCGCTAGTTTAAACCTGGTTAAACTTGATTAGCCGCCATAGGTAGTTATTAGTATTTAAGCATGGTCAACTTTTTGATAATAACCATAAATACCTATATTGGCGCATGTACGTGATGAATTAATATGATATTAATCACAGTAAAAAATGGTACAATGTGATTTTGTCACATTAAATGGCCCTAATTTGTTAAAAAATATATTACAGTTTTATCCATGTCCAACTTTCATTTCATGGTTCACGGCGGGCAACATCTCACCGATGTTTCATAACATCTCACCGATGTTTCATTTACGGAGATAGCGGATATCACCTTCCGAATCTAGCACAAAAATTACCAAAATTTTGGACCTTTCAATGAAAATAGGTCAGGTCCGCCTGAAACACCTGTGATCTGGATATCTGGCTAGGCAATCTAACAAAGAACAGTTGGTGTCAGTGACACCAGTGCTTCAGATATAAATCGCTAAAAGCTGAGTAAAACAGAACATAGAAATGTAAATAACTCATACCATGGTTCTCTTGCGTACTCTTCCATGTTTTTCTTGCATAAGACTATTCCGTAAAAGAAAATGCGAAAACAGACGGCCCGATATATTGTTGCAGAAAATGTTTGGGATTTTTTTCTTACAAAGACCGTTTCCATCCGGAAAAATAACAATAATAACAAGGGAAACGAGGCTAAATATAAGGGGGACGCTTCATGTACTTCTTCACACTGAAGTGCCAAATTATTTAATCCTTTATTTTGCTAATTTTTGGAAATTTTTGTGCAGGTGATCTTTAAAATTTATTGGTTATTTCTCGAAACACCGTATTTCTTCGATCAAATGCCCCGGGGTGCTTATTAATTTAGACAATTTGCATAGCGCTGTCTCATAGAAGGTTACATGACGTATCCGTGATGTCAAAGTTAATCCAGGCTACAACAAATAATAATCAAAATGGCCACCGGTGCAGCATGTAAAACTTTCGAATCTCTGAAGTTGAAGACCCCTTTGACGTCGACTACATTATCATCCATTAAAAAATTAGGATTTTTATCTCCAACTCCAGTGCAATCTATGTGTATACCGTTAATTTTATCGAACAAAGATGTGGTTGCAGAAGCTGTGACCGGTTCAGGAAAAACACTTGCATTTCTTGTGCCAGGTAAGTTTTATTTTCCTCATTCTGTTAATAATAGCTAGAGAGGGGTTAGTCTGATGAAACCAAACTGCTCCTCTTATCCCTTTTTTTTCACCTTCATATATATGAAGATTTAGCTACATAGGAAGAAAACGATTATTATTATTGGGGAAACTAAAAAGACGCAGGAAAAATGTGATGAAACCGCTGTGAGAAAATGTTGAACTTTGGAAACAAAATGGCAAAAGTAAAATGCGACACAGACCCTTCATTTGCACACACAAAGGGTCTGTGTCGCCGCGCTTCACTTCCGCCATTTTGTTCGATAAATATGTCCCAAATTAAAATACCTGTTAAGGGTGTGACTGACGCACATATAATTTTGTCCAAAATTAGCGTCATTTTGATGCTAACTCTACATTCTGCATTTTATTGTTCTGCAAACACTTTCTTCCCTAAAACAACAACCCGTTAGGAACGAGAACTCTTAATAATTTAACAAGGCTAGTTTTTAATGACCGCCGAAAATTGTTCACTGTATCACGACCAGTTTGTAGGTATCCGATTGTCTCTTAAACATTCGGAACTGTTTAGCTGTTCCGGATTTTACTGGTTCCGGTGTTCTGGACTGGTGTTCCGTATTCCGCTGTTCAGCATTTTACTAATGCCAAAAAAATAAGGTTGAGATTGTCCCAAAACTTGTTTTTAGGATAAAAGGGCTATAAGGTTTTAACAATAATATGAGTTCAATTTTCCCGGAAAGAACTAGATGTATTTTATTTCGCTTTCTTATCAGAAAACGACTAAAAATAATTAAAACAGCAGCTTTGCTGCCAACGTGCAGTTTCCGTGTATGCCACTGTATGATGATTATTTGATTTCTTACAGTATATACATAGTTTGTTTACTTATTCATTTGTTACGATAGCTACACGCAAGTTTCTAGTTGAGTACAGGTTGGTAAGTGAGTGGCTGCTCCTGGTGCATGGGTCGCAGTTCTCCTAGGTGCCTACCTACTAGTTCCAGTCGTAAAAACGATGTAACATCATGTACAGACAATATGGAATGGCCCTATAAAGTCATTTCCAGGGGGGTTGTAACATATTGTTGTTACATTATGAGTTTCAGTTGATACCCAAGAGAAAAATCTGTTAGCAATTTCCATGAACTTTAAGGAACTACATATATATACTATATAATATAATATATATTTATCTCTTAAATTATTCAATTTAATCATCAACTTAATTATTTCACTTACTGTAAAAATATAATAATATTGAAAATAAATATTTTAGGGGGGGTCAAGAGATGTGATTGCTATGATTGCTTCTGGCTACAAAGCCTGAAGCTATGCTCAAAAATCTCTCTTCAATAGTGATTATGTACTCTTATTTTGACCACTGTCTATACCTGTTGTTTTTAGTCATTGAGATGCTACTAAATCGTGATGCTCCTTTGAAACAACATGATGTTGGTGCTGTTATTCTTACACCAACCAGAGAACTTGCACAACAAATAAACAATGTTTTAATTTACTTCACAGAGAATACAGATTTAACACAGATTTTATTTGTTGGTGGGAAAAGTATAAAAGATAACATAAAGCAATTTCAATTGAATGGCGCTCACATTGTTGTTGCTACCATTGGGAAATTCTTAGCCCTATTGCAACAAAAAGATGAAAACTTCCAATTAAAAAGATCTGTCAAATCTCTTGAGATCTTGATCCTAGATGAAGCTGATCGTTTATTAAGTCAAAAGAATTTCGAAGCTGATTTGTCGACTATATTAGGTATGCTGCCGAAACAACGGAGAACGAGTTTATTTTCGGCTACACAAACAGATAAAATTGAAGCATTTGTACGGGCAGGTTTACGTAATCCAGTTCAAGTTATTGTACGAGAAAAGAAAGCTAATGCTGATGAAGTCTTAAAGAGAACACCTGATTCTTTAAAGAATTATTTTGCTATCTCAGAAGGTGATGAGAAATTGACAAAACTCATTGGGTTTCTAAGAATGAATAGAGAAAAGAAAAACATTGTTTTCTTCAATACTTGTGCATGCGTTGATTATTATTCGAAACTTTTAACAATTATCTTAAAGATCATTCCTGTTGTTTCAATTCATGGACAAATGAAGAAGAAGAGAGAGGAAATATTCGCTAAGTTCCAAGCAATGGCCACTGGTATTTTGTTATGTACCGATGTTATGGCACGTGGTATCGATATCCCGAAAGTAGACTGGGTCGTTCAATACGATCCACCAAGTAGTGTTGAAGCATTCGTACATCGTTGTGGACGAACAGCTCGAATGGGTAACATTGGTAATGCTATAATATTCCTATTACCGAATGAGAGCACGTATATTGATTTTGTAAGAATAAACCAGAAAGTTCCTTTACATGAATACACTGAATTGCCTGCAGATACACCAAACATTGTACCAAAAGTACGCAAAATTGCTTCGAGAGATCGAGACATCTATGAAAAAGGTATTCGTGCGTTTGTCTCATTCATTCAAAGCTATCGTAAACACGAGTGTGGTATAATATTCCAATTTAATGAACTTGATATATGTAAACTTGCGACTGGATTTGGATTGCTTAGATTACCTAAGATGCCTGATTTAAAAGACAAGAAACTTGATGCTTTTATTCCTTCAGATGTAAATCCTGATGATATTAAATATAAAGACAAAATACGAGAAAAGCAAAGACAAGTGAAATTAGAAAAGCTAAAAGAAGAGGAATTACTACGAAAGGGGAAGAATGATTTTAAGAAAAAGGAAAGTTGGTCAAAGAAAAAAGAAAAGATTGAAAAGAAAACTGGACGTAAAGAAAAACGTGATCTGAAAAGAAAATTTATTGACGATAAGAAAAATGATGAAGCTGATGAGGATGCAGAGGAGTTAATTCGAGAAGCAAGGTTGTTAAAGAAATTAAAAAAAGGGAAAATATCTGAAGAACAATTTGATAAAGAAGTTGATGTAGATGAAATTGAAAAAGTATATTTGGATTAATTGTTGTAGTCCTCGAAATTCAGTAAGGCAATCTCCTGTGGAGGAGTGTATTTGAACATAATTTTCAGCCGACTGACTGAAAATTATGTTCAAATGCACTACTCCCAGGTGATTGCCTAGTGAATTTCGTGGATTATTGTTGTGAATAAAAGTATATACTCTAATAATTTTATTGATTTTTCACACGCCCGTCTGACGTCTATACACTTGAATAAACGGGAGAAAACTTCGCCACTAGAAATTTTCATGTGAGACAAACTTTCGCAAATTTTGTCTAGAATTTTTTCCTTGAGTACAAACTTTCGCGAATGATCTTCTAGTAGACAGGTCAAAAAACAGAAAAAAAAAACAAATTTCCAAACCTACCCAGCCGGCAAAAACCTGTTCAAAGTCAGCAAAATAACGTTAGAACGTTGTACCAACCTTATTTTGCTCACTCTGAATAGGTTTTTGCCGGCTGGGTAATAGATAATGCTTGATTATGTTAGTATATGTCATAGATTTAGATTTTGAGGTATACCTCTTCTAAAAATCACATTACACCATATAAGGGATCATCTCCAAATTTCGTTCCCAGGGAAGGTGTGCTGAATCAATAATCTGGCAATTAAAACCAATCTCAATTGCGAACTCATTGACTTAACACTCATTGTAGATTCAAATTTATCGATTTTAACTACTTATTTCAGCCGGTGGGAGGATTCCGGGTGGTTTTTTATTTATCACGTCTGAACCACTGAAGCAACAGTATTGAAAGTTTCTTCTCTATAAGACACAAATTGTGGAAATTTTTGCTTCATTACGTCAGTGGATCAAAAAATATAGTCATAACCTGAAACTACTTATTTCTACATAGGGAAATCCTATATAAATCGACGATTCATTATTTTGCAATAACTTGTGTTTGAATAACACTTATAAACATCAAGCTTTTCACATCTTCCTAGCAATACTCAGAATAGAAAACTACATGCATACAGAAAATGACAAGTACGTTATCAGAAACTGGGTTAAAAACTTTCTCGTTACCCACCGCCAAATGTGAGTTGCACTCAGACTCAAGAGAGCGGAAATCGATGAATTCCCAATCATGCACATATGGACTTCAAAGAAGGAAAGACAGTCACCTTTGATCTATATGTTGCAAGTGAGATTAAAATATAGTCATGTGCTTCCATCATTACTTGAACGTTCATTTCAGACCCATCAATATTGAATAGAAAAGTAAACATTGCGTACTGTAAGATATGTATTGCACTATGTGCATAGCGCACATGTGAATGGAAAGAAGCTTCGATTCATTGATGAAAACAGAAAATTAAAATATGACTTTATAACAATCTAAATGGATCCAAATAGACTGTTTGTTGTCATTGCTATTCAACATGCATTCACACAACCTCGTTCTCAGGGCTTCTTCTCTCTTGACGTAGAAGCCCTGGGAACGAGGTTGGCATTCACACTAAAATAATCCAATTCCTCCTCACGATACTCATTTTTAGTAATTGACTGATGATCGATGATGGTTACCTTAAAAGTCTTAATTTTCGCGGGTTTTTAATTTCGCGAAGGTCAAATAAAACACTTTTGAGGGTTTTAAATTTCGCGAATTCGGAATTTTCGGAAAATTTCGCGGGTTTTTAATTTCGCGAATCGTTCCAAAATAG
>JAULBZ010001400.1:0-22424 GCA_032360805.1 Neoturris breviconis | reverse complement strand
TGATCTTGCAATTGATTGGTTTCTTCGTCCCGAAGAAACCAATCAATTGCAAGCTCATTGACTTAACGCTCTTCATCATAGAGTAATTTTTCACAAAATTATTGAATTTTACTTTTTTAATGCTGCTAAGATATCTGCTTTTGGTAACGAATGAAGATGGCCCCTTATAAGCATGGATAAAATTGAGTTGAAGCTAAGTTATGCTTATTATATGCTCATTAGGTTGCTACTAATGTTACTTTGTGTTTTCGGACGACTAACATGTTGTGAACACATTTCTGAACATTTTCATAAGGTCTAATTCCAGAAAACTAATTATTTTTTGTCTTTTTACTTCCCATGTTGTAGTTTTTCACAAGTTAGTAGGTTAATCGACCACTGGAAAATAAGGATGCGGTACTACAAGGATGGGAAAACTTTAATAAGGGATTTTGTCCAGACTTTAACTAACACTTGCGCCTTGCTTTGCTTTTTCATTGTCACAAAACTAATACAAAATTGAAGAAACAAAATGCTAAGCGCAAAAGTCACGCAAACTACAAAATGTATAATAAACTAAGATACTAGAACGTACCCAAATAAAAAATATTCTATATTCTATAAAGGTTGATTTCCACTAGGCGAAAAGAAGACATTCAATTGGTATTAACGTCACGTGATGTTCTCTAGGCTTTTGCGCTGAATATTTAGCCTACTGGAAAACAACTCAGTCCTCTGATAAGTCTATAGTTTCATGAGGTTTGTAATGACCAAATATACTGGCGCGTTCATGGCGTGCACGATCAGGAAATCTTTCTGCGAGAGCAACACGTTCTAAATGAGCCATTCGTTCTCGTTCTATTCGGTCATGCCCATATCGTGCAGGATCGTGAAGATTTCTCTCGTGTAAATTCGGACGAGAGTCGTGACTTCGTCTCAATGATTCCATATGATTATTGAAATGACTGTTGTAAGATGTTTGTATATCTGGGGGTCTAAATGACGGTTGTCTATCTGTCATACCATGCTCGCCTTTCATTTTTAAAGGGTCAACATGTGCTTCACGAGATTGTTGTAAGATGTGACGGAGGTGTTTATCGTGTTCTAATGATCTTAAATGGTCAGCACGAGCTAATTTTTCACGCTCGGCATGAGCTTGAAATATTTTTTCGTTTATATGTTTATCGTGTTCACTTCTCATTTCATGAGGATGTCTTGCTTGATGTGGCATACCATGAGGACTTAACTCCGGTGCTTGTGGGTGAGGTTGGCCACCATGGGAGTTCCATCGATGATGCATACGGGTCAGCCAAAGATGGTAAGCTACTGGATCGCTATGCATGTTTGGTCCATCGCCTCGCATTTCATGCGGTATACTAGGACTTACGGCACTTTCATGACCAACAGGAGGAGTGGGTGGTATGTGACCTTCTCTGGAACCGGGTGCAATGTGACGTGACATAGACTCTCTAAGATGAGGATCATGATGCAAATGCGCAACAAGATCAGGATATTGTTTCATAAGATGTTCGTGATAATCACGACTTATTGAACCGGGTCGATGTTGTATTGGTGCTGGTGAAGGTTGGCGTGTTGGATGTGGAGCACGCTCGTGTCTTTCAAAGTGTGCAGAATCAGGAGGATTAGGATGTCCTCTGTATTTAATTTCATCAGGGTGGACATGTAGGTGCGTGTGCGTATGGAGGTGCGAGTGCACATGTGGTTGAACATGCGGTAAACCAGTGAGAGGATCAATCATAGGCCTGTCGATAGCAGAGACTCGTTCGTTCCCTTCAATTCCAGGTGGACCACGTGACAAGTTATCAATATTTGGAACATGTCCTGCTAGGTGAGTTCGTCCAGCTGGAGATATTCGAAGATCTCTAGAGCCATCAGATGATCTTTGTGTAAATGGATGAGCTGGATGTGGTATTTGATGACCGGCCATTGAATGTGGAGTATGCGGTCCTCGATGTTGATCTGGCCTTTCTAGTGCTTTTAACAAATGACTAAACTTGCTCTGTGGATCTCCTAAATATTCTCGTGGACTAATTGGACGTTGACCATGTACTTCAGGTGGCAATTGTTGATGATAACCATGCCAATAGCGATGAGGGTCAGTACGAACAGCTCGTTGTGCTGCCATTAAACGCATCGTCTCGTAATGTGAAGTAATTTGAGCTGGTTGGTGAGGTAAAGGTGGAGATCCTTGACGGCGTTCTATTTCTCTTTCACGGTATGATTCTTCTCGACGTTTACCCTGCAGGTTAAAACAAAAAAACATAATTAAACACAGAATGAATAGACCTTTTCACAAATACATGAAAACGAGGCGTTTGTTGGTCAAAGTAGAAACTTGTAACAAAAGTTATTGCATTGTAACAAGTTATACCTTGAGCAATAAATATTTCGTTTTCGTGTATTAGTAAAAACGTCTATTGTTAACGATCATACATTCCATGCACTAACCAATTGCAAATTTCTTTCGTTATATCACCAGTACTCGGAAATATACCAAATAATCACTGTGAGGGAGTGCGTATTGTAAGGGTCAGAGGTTTTTTGCAAAAATCGCTCCTCTACAGTGATTATTTCGTCCGAAGCACTGATCACCCTACTTTGCTAAAATATAGCATATAGTGGTATTATCTTTAAACAAAATAGGAAACTGATTTACCTCCAACTCTTTCCTTTTTCGTTTGAAAGTATAAATTCGTTCACATCTCGAACATGAATTACCATTTTGTGTTTGATTATGTAGAAACCTTTTAGCAATTTTAGCATTCATTATAGGATCATCAGGTACTTCTGGTGATGATGGAGGAGAGCAGATTTCTTGATTCTCCTCAGGTTGTTGAACTTCTTCTTCTTCTTCGATTTTTATTGGTACAAATTCATTGGGGAGTGTATTTTCAAACGGAGCTTGCTTATCCTGTTGAATTTGTTCTTCAATATTTTCGTTTTGTGGAGTAACAAGCGGAGAATGCGATCGTGAACTTTCGTTTGATTTTTGTGTGTTACTGTCAGTTCTAATGCTTCCAATTTCACTGTCACCGTCAGACTCGTCATCTGCATCCTGAAGTAATAAATGACTTTGAATAAGCTCAACTATCGGAAAAATTTGATGAAATATGGCTACTAAAAGTCGTGAATTTCCAATGCTAATATTGACTTAACAAATTCACTCCACAGTGACCCAAACAGAAAGTTAATAGTCAAAATAAAATTGCTATTAACCTAAAGGGAGAATAATATCAATAATATTGTTTATTTGATGAGCAACCTACCTCTGCATCAGATTCCTTCCCATCAACTCGAGATCTTTTTGCATCTTGAGATTGCTCACTTTCACTAGTAGTCTTTCGTTTCGATCCATTTCCTTTGACGTCAATAATTTCGTCTTGTTCGGGAGTTTCTTCTCGACAACTAGGAGTTGTGATTTGTTTTCGATTGCTAATTTTTCCTAAAGTATTGAGAAAAATCACTCAAAAACACATTAATACTTTGAAATGCAAGCCTCCATAGCCTCTAAGATTATCGTTAAATGATATATACATTTTTAGTCTTTACGAAATTATACGCGGTCAAGTTATTGACATGTCTGTATCAATTTATTGACATAACTGTCGGACAACACCTGTGGATGAGTATGTTTTAGTAACTATATTCAAAAGCACTCCTTCAAAGGTGATGACCAACTAGCTACTATTTTTAGTTACTTACGCTCTAGATGCAATAGTTTCCTTTACTTGAGTCATTTCAATAAAAAAGCGAGAAGTTAACCTTGCGTGAACTTTGTTTTGGTTGTTATTTTTAACATTATATTTGTTCACATTATGACTGGGTGATGAAAAATTGGAACTGAGACATTGCAGGCGTCTACCAACAACTTTTCACACTTTGACATTTCACCTCATCTTGGATAATACTTATTTCTTTGTGATTGGAAAATATTTACTTCTGTGGTCGATATAATAGTAAATAATCACTGTGGTGGAGGAATTTATTAACATAGCTTTTAAGCCTGAAGCATTCCCAAAAATCACTCCTTCACCGTTATTATCTCTTTTAATTATTTTACCTTCCAGAAGCTGACGAGTTTTATTAGTAGGTGCAAAAACAGGGGTTGAAGATCTTCTTGTTCGCATTCTTCCAGAATATGACACACTTTCATCAATATTTTCGAAAGCAGCTTTGTAAATAAAAGGTGGTGCTTCCCTTTTGTCTTCTTCTTTCACAGGTTTCATGTGGCCATACCGTTTGAAATATAATCGACATGAGTAGCACAAAAGAACTTTTGGTTTTCCTGCATGATGCCAATTTGTTGATTCTATATAAACAACAAAGCTTAAATTAGATCTGTTGCATGAGGAAGTAAAGTTTTCAAGGAGAAATAACCAAACATTTCAAGGAGCACTTATTGGACAACAGTTTTGGCACTTAAAATAACGTCAATGCAATGTCAAATCGACATTGACATTGCATCATGGTGTACTTACAATACAGAGATGAATCAAAACAATATTTATGAAGAACGGCAACAACATACAGTCAATTGAGATTGGTTTATTCGGTGTGAAGAAACCAATCAATTGCAGGATATACCCTTTTCCACATTTCATTTTTTTAACGGGGTGTAGGTGGAGAATCATCTCAAAATTATCAAAGACAATGTTTTTAAAGAAGTTAAATTTGGATAAAACAAAATTAAGTAGAAGAGTTGACTCAGTATTCTTCTCTTCAAATTTATTTATGACTACATCAAGCCAGATTATAAGTGCTGGACATGACCTGTGGAGGAGTGTTTTTTTTTAATATAGTTTTCAGCTTCAAATCTGACAACTATACTCAAAAACACTCTTTTTTAAGTGATGTCCGACAGCTGATGCAACGCTAAAAATCTCTCCTCCACATTGATTATTTGCTGTTATTTCAAGCACTGTTATCGCACAGTTACTTTCTAATTTTCCCAACAATAAATAGGAAATCAATTTAAAACAGTCACAAATACATATGGAAACACTGTGAGTGTTTAGATTAAGTAGATTATCTTTTACAGAGTTAGAGAGATTACAGAAATAAGATTAATATATATTCAGGAAGATGACAGTTAACTCATCCTGTTAATCATACTTACCAGTTGTGTAACAATGTCGACAAGCATATAAGCTAAATAAAAATCATAACAATGTCAAATTCATATCCAATAAAAACTCTTTCACATGAGGAAGAGCTTTCATTTTCACCAAACTTCTACCCACTCATACAGAACCTGTTTTTTTATTATTTTTATCTAAAATTTGATCGAAGTCATACCTAAAATTTCTTGCGTTTTCACTGTCTTCGCTATCTTCAAATTCATTCTCACTGCAAGAGCTAAGATCAACTAAAAGGAAAGAGAAACAAAATTTACAAGTACGAAACTATAGATCAAGTTAACCTTATCGTGGAATATAGAAACGGCATTAAATATCCAGTTTTGAGTGATCTTTCAATTGCTTCCCAGTAGGCAAAAACTTGTTCAAAGTCCGCAATAAAGACGCTAGAACAACGTTAACAACGTTTTCAATGCTGTTCTAGAGCCTTTACAGTGGTCAAAATAATGATGAAATAATCACTGCAAATGAATTAATCTACTACGTCATTGTTGTTTAATATTTTAGTGGGATTCAGTCTCTTTTAAAAGTACCAAAACAGTTCCTAGTTTTTGACAAAATAATCAAACTTACGAAATTCTGAAGCTTCAGCTGTTTTTGGTTTTGTCGTTCTGGTTTTTCTAACAAGAGCATTATTTCTTCGACCACCTCTTTTGTGAGGACGAGAACTTATCGCTGACGCAGTCTTCTTCCAAATGTAGTAATATTGAACAAGTTCAGCCTGGAAGAAAAAATGATTCTCCACATTATTAAGTAGCCTGTGTAAGTTATGACAACGAACATGAGATTTATCGCAAAATCGGTGATTCGCAACTCTTTCTTCTCCCGGAAAAAACTATTAGCTATGTGCTCGATGTTTAACGACGAAAAAAACTAAGGATATATTTTAAAATGATTACTTACGGTAGCTCTTTCGGGAAGTAATTCCTTACGAATTTTATGAAAGGTTTTACCATATGATCGCAAACCTCTCATGAATTTTTTCTAAATATAAAATAAGTAAAAACAAGAATAACAATGTGTAATAAAAGGTAAAACAAAACGGGCCCACAAAAGGGAACATTTAAAAAATATAATATAGGATCCTGTAAAAAGTTCGAAACATTAAGAAATTACCAGAAAACTTACCCTCTCTTCATCTGTCATAGGAAGACTTGTAACTTTAGGTGCTGGGGTCCGTATTAACTCTTGTAGAGCTTCCGATATATTATATCTGTTTTTGTGGAGCTAAAATGGAAAACGCAGCGATATTATGAAGTTACAGAAGGCGTTACATGAAAGACAAATTGCTACAGAGAAGTTAAGTATGATGCACCGGATTACATTTTCCCAGTAATTTTCTTGCAGTTAATTTATTGGTTTATTCATTGACATAAACTACGTTTGATAGGTTAAAAGAAAATTAAATTTGCAAATAAATAATCGAAGAAGAAGTGTGCAATATCATTGAGGTTACATTGATTGGTTTCTAACAAAAAACTATCCATTGCAAGTCCGTTGAATTATTCGTTTCGTTACATACCGTATCATAAGAGTGTGCCTTGATTTGATCTTCGGATATAGCGTTTCCTTTCTTCTCTGGACACACCTCCTGTCCATCACAATAATCACTGTAAGAGGTGATGCTACATGCAGCTCGAAGATACACCAACAATTTCGAGTTTTGTATAGATGGATCCCAAACCTATAAAAATAGTAACAATCTAAATAAAGCAGGTCTCTGAATTCACGATGACACTCCCCTGTGGAGGAGCATCTTTGGAGGCTAATTTGCAGCCTTAATATAAGCTCCCGTCGATCCAGTAGTTGAAATAAAGATTTAATGACTGTGCCGCATATAGCAATAGCATAGCTTCAGGCTGAAAAATCACTCCCCACAGGGATCATTTACTCTTATATTTTGACCCCTGCACCAAGGAGTATAGAAAATTTAATAAATACCCTATTAGCATGGAAACAAGCCCAACATTAAGATAAGGGACATGCTTTTTTTGAACTCTAACTTTTAATCCTAAACCTTATTGCCAAAAAATATTGGTAATTTAGTTGAAATTTAAAGTGCTTTCACACGGATACGTCATGAGCACCATACGTATATTTTAACGCCTAGAAACGACATCAGTTTTACGTTGATTAGACATTTGCAAGGTGGCAAGGACGGTATCCAGTGGTCTTTTTCAAAGTTGTTGTTCCAAGACTTTGTTCTAGTGTCTTTACAGCAGACTTTGAACAAGTTCTTGGATTGTTTTTAAATTTACCAATTCCTCTTTACAAGTGTCATGTAATTCCTTGAGATCAGCTTTATTTCTTTCATTGTATGGAATGTATGAAGGAAGACAAGCCTAAAAAAACAATAGTAATATATAATAATAATAAAACTATTAAAAATAGAATAAACATTAACTATTTTACTAATTAACATGGAGGGGATTAGTTCTGTACATCATACTAATCCAATCGAGATTTTTTTAAAAGGTCTAGCTCTGGGGATCCCGTATGGCACCCTTTTATCTAGAAAGATGTAGCTACTTTAGATAATGGTAGTGCAACACACAAAATGAAAAGTTTCTAGAACAATTTAGAACAAGGATGGTGACACGCGGCAATGCTGGTTAATATACAAATGACAAACAAAATTTCTTAATCGCATTATATTAAAATAGGATTTCTTATTGACAGACTGATTCTCAGTTGGTTATGAGTTGTTAATCTCGTAAATACGTGAAAGATTAAATGATTCAATATTTGAAATGTAACCGCTATAAAAGACCTATTTGAATGAACATTTATATTTACTTATGAACCTGATCTCGTCGTACTACCTCAGCCGGCATAAACCTGTTCAAAGTCAGCAAAATAACGTTAGAAAAACGTCCTTTGAACGTTGTTCTAACGTCATTTTGCTGACTCTGAACAGATTTTTGCCATCTGGGACTGGCGTTCATGTACACAGCTTTTAAGAGGTTTCCATTTGTAAAAAGATTAATAACATCTCAGTGGTTGAAATAAAGTAAATAATCACTGTGAAGGAGGGACTTTCCTGAAGCTATGCTCCTACCATCACTTCTCCGCAGAGATAATTTGCTATAATTTTGACCACTAACACCTGAGTAAAATATAAATATATTCTTGGTATAATTTGAAAGTCTTATCAGTAAAAGGAAGGATTATCTTCTCGAAGCTTGTAAATCTTCAAATAACTTGCGTCATTATACTTAACTATGTAACTACAAAGCCTGAAAATAACTACCGGACGTCACCTGCGGTGGAGCGACTTTATATTGAAATAAATGAAAGAAGGTCACTGACCCTCCTTCGCAGCTATTTTTAATACCTAATTTAAACTATGTAACTACAAAGCCTGAAAATAACTACCAGACGTCACCTGCGGTGGAGCGGCTTTAGCATAGTTTTCCGCAATTTTAAAAAAATACTTCTCCACATGTAATGTCCCACAGTTACTTTTACTTGTAATGTGTGATTATAAAATGCAACACTCCGGAGAATAGTATACCGGAGTCAACAATCACTTCGAAAAAAGAAACCAGTTTATTGAAGTAGCAGCACCCTTCTTCACAGATTAACAACAGTCAAAATAAGAGCAAATAATCACGGAAGAGTGATTTTTGAGCATAGCTTCAGGCAACAAAACCCGAAGTTATGCTCTCCAAAATCACACCTCCACAGTAAATATTTGCTTTAATTTGGACCACTGCATTATTTCACAACCTGATTTGGACATAGAAACAAGTAATAAATAATCACTGTGGAAGAGCTTAAAAATCACTCTTATCACATTTATTCTTAATTCGAGCATTGATCCAAAGAAAAAAGTAGCTGGACCGCGAAGGTATTCAAAAGAATTGTCTTTCAAATGAACTGTTTTCGAGTTTTCGAAAGACAAAATTCCCAACCGAACACTGGAGAAGTCCTATTCTGAGGTCCACAACTGAGTACTGGAGGATCCCATGGACTCAATATATAGCTATTTATAGAAGCTACAACTGAGCACCGTTATCCTATTATCCAGTCCAATCGAATAAAAAAGAGCCACATAAATTTCATTGTTAACGAGTTGCTTGTATTTAAACATTCAACGCATATACAAAAAAACATTGACAACTACGATTGTGTGGTAATCTATTGTGGTATTCATAATGAAATAGGGATTTCCATATATGTACTTCACTTCAAATAGCCAATAGGATTTAATAGAACTTTACTTTATTCACATCAGCAGTTTTGAAGATAAAACAAAATTTCCAAACCAAAAATCCGTTAAACTAAAACGAGGGTTTCTTACCTGGTGACTAACTCCAATTTTAATTTCACCTTTCGCATTGGCCATTCTTCTACAACATATAAAATGCAAGGTTAAAGTATGTTACCACTATGTTATGCACGGAGAAGTAATAACAAGGATAGTATGTCAATGAACTTGTTTATTTGCTTGATATCTCAACAATTTACACAATTTGCACTCCCACAAAAGCAAACGGCAAGGATAAACAAGTCTCCGAAGAGATGATGTTTCAACATGAAAATAAGCAACATGAAGGGGACACCAAGCGCAAAATAACGTTCAGACATCACCTGTGGAGGAGGGTGGTTGAAAGAACTCTTATACCTTTTTACATAACTTCGGAATGGAGGCTTAAGCGACTAGAAATTTTAGGACTTTTCCTAAAATTTAATTTATCTACGATTGTTTGGAATTTTTTTGTCGTAACTAGGGACAATTTTCCCTTAGCAACCAAATAATCAGAACGCTGATTCCCCGATCTTGCTGATAATGAAAGATCTTAAAATAGAAGCTATTCACTTCAAGATCGTTGGCTCAACACCCGACCTCGTTCCCAGGGCTTCTTGCCTTTTCGATAACAGATATTAGTAACGCAATGTTCGAAACAAGAGGTGTTCACTTAGGAGGAGGGATTTTTGTCTTTAGCTTCAAGCTACAAAATCCCTCCTCCACAGTGATTCTTTTAAATACTGGAAGGTATATTTCAAAAACTCTGACTGATTGTATTACCTTGACTCTGGATTGTATCGCAAGATATAGAACCAATTATCGTCTGTGTTAATGTATTCCATAACATTTTCTTTAATATCAGCAAACGCAGCACAGTGTGCATGACCCCTTAAAAAATGAAAAAATCAATTTGACTACAACGACTGGGATGAAAATTATGAGTATTTTGTTAATTTTAACCTCAGATAAACAGACATTGATTACATGTAAACAAACTCGAATATAAATAAATTGAATATAAATAACTTTAATCCTATTAAACCTGGAGGGAAGGGAAGGGGGGCACAAAGTGCTCGTAGCATTTTCATTTTACGATAACTTTTTTTCTGTTAATATGGTATTGAAATTTGTGACTTTTTCTAACTTTTATTAAGGATTATGATTATAGATTTTTTTTTTGCATATTTCGGTTATTTTTCCGGGGGTAACTTAATCCTAAACAGGGGGTAATTTTTTTGAAAATACAGAAATTTTGTTAAAAAAAGTCTCTGTTGTTGCTAGGCATCATTTCAACAAGTAAATGCTATTTATTGAAAAAACAAATGAAATATATGAATATTTTGGAAATTACAGACCAGATATCGTAAATGATGACGTCATAGCATGTATCAGTGACGTTACCAACTCAAATGTTTTATGCCAAAGTGTTTGTACTGAGTTGTTTTATAAGTGTATGAAGTGGTTTGCAGATAATAGGCCATTGTCATTTTGCAGCACTCTGCAGACCAAAAATCTAATATGCGTCATAGCAGGTGCCAGTTTGTGCTCACCCCCCCCTGGTAATATAGGGTTAAGAACATCGTTAACTTTAGATAGCCTTTTCCTTCTTAATACTTTTTTTTTAATTAAAAAATAAGTCCAAGAGAAAACTAATTTTAACGTCTATATATGCATATATAGTGTTTTACGTTTTGATAAAAACAACAGCATGAATGAAAAAATTTAAAAGGTTCAAATTAAAAATTGAAAATTGCCAACAATCTTCAATGTTTAGCATTGCGGAGGAGATTATAAGCACTGTTGGAAACTTTCCTAGGACGCTTTGGGAATAATCGAAATATTCCGATTTATAGTTCTTTTTCGATTTGAAAACGAATATGATGTTCTGGGATGAGTAGATGGATCCATTTTCCAAGGACATAGCAGAAAGAGAAAAACTAGACATAACATTTTGTTCCCTCCTGAAAAACGAATCTGATAGGCTGAACCTTATAATTTTGCATGATGTTTCAGTGATGAAATCAGGCTCTATAATCTGATGGTATTTCAAAATATATGTATATTTCTTTTATTTATAATCACGAACGCAAATTATACCGTAAAGCATGAGCTGGATAAACATCAATAGCATCTGATATAAATAACTCTCTGTTCTTCACAATGGGGTTATCCAAAACGTGATCTGATGATCCTAAAAAGAAAAGCATTTCAAATAAATGTAAATAGTATCAAGAGAGTGCTTTGTAATAAAAAAACTACAAAGATATGTCGACGTGGTAATGGTAAATAATAACAATGGAAAAATATAATAGCTAAGTGACCATCTCAAAATTTCACTCCAAAACCAACTTTTTTGTTAATCATCTAAAATTGCCAAAATTAAACAGAAATGAATCTGTGCAGAAGTGTGTTAGGCCAATAAGCTTGCAATGGATTGGTTTCTTCGGTACGAAGAAACCAATACATTACAAGATCATTGACTCAGTACTCTCCTATGTAGATTTTATTTTTGAGACGGTCCCTAGCGATCATGCGACTGTTTGGCTGAAGTAACCAATCAATCACAGGTCCACTTCTTCACTGCAATTTATTTCAACGCATCTGTAAACATACCATACTCAGCATTTCTATCTTGAAGAAGTAATTGATAAACAGATGTTGGAATCTCACAGGGGCGATAATACCATATAAGGTCCACAGTAATATTATCCTTCTTGCTCTAAAATACCATAAAAAATAATTAAAAGAAACAGGCATTGATACGACGTCGTTTTGACGCTGTTCCGACAGCGTGTGCCGGCAGGGTGGCCTTTTGCTAATAGTTAGGTATTATGAACATTATAAATTACCCTTGTGTACGACGAGGCTTATCTTTTTTTTCGTAAATCGGCTTTTTAGAAATTCTGACTCTAAATTATCAGTGTGTCTAGATCATAATCAAATTAGTGAGACATCCTCTTGCAAGGTATTACATTTATTAACGATGATGACAGCTGCATAACTCAATTACACTCGTGGTGATTAAAAATGTGCATTAATCAGCCATCAAGACATCCGATAAAATTTATGACTAGAAAATGTGAAAGCTTGGCAGTAATTACTATGCGCTTGATTAGGAAATTTAATACCGGCATGTAAATATTGACAGGTTAAAATATAGTTTCAGCGGAGGAGAGAGGAAATTGACGATATTGTGATACAATGCTTCCTTCAAACGCAGTGGTCGAAATAAGCAAATAATAATTGTGGAGGGATTTTTTGAGCAAAGTTCCAGCTTTAAGGAGCCCCAAAAAGCCCAGCAAATATAGGGTTAACATAGTTTTTCAAAAAAGCATTGCGCAGTACCTAAATTATCGCCCAAAAATCAGAGAAAAAAAAAACGATTTTCAAAATTTGCAAAAAATCAGGGAAAACTGGTTAGTCATATGATCAAAACTTTCAGAAATCTTTCTTTTGAAGATTTTTGTAACTTGACAAAGTTTCATGTTATAAGTCTTTGTAGTTCATAGCCTGAAGCTATGCTTAAAAAATTACTCCACCATAGTGATTATTTACTCTTATTTCGACCACTGAAAAGGACAATAAAAATGTTGCATCTGTGCAATGCAATTGTGAAGGTCTATTTGCACATTCACGCTTTTTCTACAAAAATATGTTAAAAAGGTGATTAATTATAGCAAAAATGTTTTTTACATTGACTAATGATTTTCTAATTACTCTCTCAATGATAACTTTTATTTGTAATTAAATAGTAATTGCTTGACAACAGTGAATTTATATCTAGTTCACATGTTTATAAAAGACAAGGAAACAATACGTAAATATCGCCCACCCCTATATATCCTCCACTCACTCACTCTCTAAATAATGTATATGAAGATGGGTGAGAATTATATTGGAGACGAACCTATAGGTTTCGAATCAGTAGAAACCAGTCAATTATAAAATTGTTGACTCGGTGCTCTTAACCACATACATCATTTACGTCAAGCTCGATCCCTGGTAACTGAGAACTTTACTAGACATTCTAACTCTGAAAATAACTACTGAATATCACCTGTGGAGGAGTGTTTTTTAGTATAGCTTAGCGAGTACAACTTAGCTCAGCTGACTGAAAGACACACCACCACAGATGATGTTCGACAGTTAATTTCAGGCTTGCATACCCTTTTAAAATCTCTTATGGAACATATGAAATATGGCATATCGGGACGTTGGCTTTCAATGTACACAGTGTCTAAAATAAAAAGATAAATCATTGATGAATACTGTAAACAAACCACTTGTAAAACCACAGAAAAACGAACACACATATTAATAGACATGTGATAAGATAGCATAAATTTAAGGCAAGCTGCATCAGTCCAATATAAGAACTACAAGCCAGGAATATACTCCATGTGTGATAAAATATTTTTAGAAACACACAAAGAAAACTTCAAAGAGAGTGTTACCACAACGCGGTTGTAACTTGATTGGTTTCTTACATTGCGAAAAACCAATTAATTTAACAAGGGCTTTTCTTTGTAAATGTTAATTTTGAGACGTTTTTTTATATAAGAAACCTGGTGAAGGGTGTGGTACCAACTTTTAGTTCTAAAAGTTTCTTAAAATGTTTCTTATATTTTTAGGCTTAAAACGGTCAATCTGAATTCGAACATTAATTTCGAGCACACTTCATTTGATGAAAGTAACGTTGTGTGTACTTTCGGTCGAAAATCAAAAGCGTACTGTATTTGACTCTCTAACGTAGTGCTTTATTTATTTACGAACGGCTAAATTTACACAATTTATTCATTTAGTAAATGTATTCACGTTATGACAAGAGAAAAGTTTCTTATTCTTGACCTAGGAAATATTTGTAGTACTATATGTTTCTTAGTTGTTCAGGATCCTAGATGAAGGTTTCTAATAAACGAGTTTCTTATAAAAGAAAAGACGTGTAGCTTGATATAAATTAAGTTTGAATCTGGAAAAGGAATTCATCATCAGGAATGTCTACAATGTGACGTCTTTTTTACTACGGTTGGATGGGCAGGAAATTGAAGCTTCTCTCTATGAAATCTTAACTAGGAGCACTGGACTGTATTATAGAAAGGATTATATTTCGCTCTTTTTTATCACTATTATTATGGTAACTATCTTACTTTCCATCTAGATATTAGAGCATTATTTTCCATCTAGGTATTCAATTACTCTTTGTTTATAACAACCTATTTTGAGACATGATTACATATGGCATATACGTAAATCTTATAGCTTTAACCACGACAGTTATGTCAATAGCTTTTAAGGGGATGGTTTCTACGTGTTGTTTGATTACCAGTAAGAGCAGCTGCCTGATTAGTTAACAGTGTGACGTAATTAAGAATTGCTATAAATTTTTAATATCTAGGTCGTCGCCGTACTTTCTTTTCAGTAAAATTCAAATCATACTGAATGGCGATTACGTCAGTAAGCAATGAATAAACACACCACCGGGTGATTGAATGAAGATCACCTTTTTATTATCATTATGGGATTGATCTGCGACAAAAAATATATCATGACTCAAGCACGCATGCGCAGAGCTGTCACGTGTAAATTAGAACGGCCTCCCAAACTATCACCGGCTTTCTTTGAGTTTTAAAGTAATACAAGTGGAAAGAGAAAATTGTTATTCTTTGGTTTGAAACTCTAAACGTGTTTGTGGAATCTATTTGTCATCACTTCTTTTAAAACTGTTTTTATAGTTGGCTAAACCATTTCTATTCTCACTTTACTTGTGGTTTTATGTACACCACTAAAAGCAACCATTTTTTTTTTGCAGGGTTTTAAACCTACTTGGGTATTCACTAATGAGCACCAAATGACAAATATTCTAGATGCAAGAAAACCTTTAACAGGTAATGAAAAAATTGAACCACGTTTTTCTACAAAATGAACAAAAATATAACGCAAAAGATAGATGTCATTAAAATTATTAAGTATAAAGTCCATGTTTGTTATTACAGGGAAGTGTGAAAACATATCTTAACGGAGAAGTAATCAGAACATATACGTGGTGATCTTTTTTTTTAACAATGTTGAGTGACGTTTCCCCTTGAGGTTTAGCAGATCAAGTATAAGTAAAACCCGTTCAAAATACGACAATTTACCTTATTTAAAAAGCTCTACAATTATAAATCGATTAAAAGTTATTGACAAGGCAACTCATGAAATAAAAAAGGACGGCTCAAAACCCTTTTAAAATTAAATCATCAAAGGTAAAACCTGTTAACTAAAATTTACACTTATTGAGAACGAGATGAACTAAATTAACGAAAGTAGTGTCAGAGAGGCTTGATTTCTATCAACTTGAAAGTATAGATTTACCAACTTATTATAAATAATTAAACAGCTTCAATTCTCTTATAGAAAAGTAACACGAGGTAAAAATTAATGTTTTCAAGTGATCTATCATAAACATTCCCAATGTATGAGAGACTTGAGAATACATTCATAGGAATAGACATAAACCAATTCATTGTCTGTAGTAACCTTAATCATGTCATTGACATAACTTTCAGATTTTTACCTTCGAAAATTATAAGTAAACATAAATTTTGTTTGCAATCGAAATATAAAGGTAAACAACAGCGAATTATAAGTTTAGATCAAGATAAATAAACATTACACAGACTTCTCTTTTACCACGTCAAGCAGGGAAACAATGAACAGACAGTAGCGTTTTCTAACCAGTTTATATTTGGATAAATTTGACTACATTCCTATACTACCGAATTAATTATTACGAACGACTAAACAAGATGGTCAAATAAAAAATAGCGGCACGAGAAAAAATAAATAAAGTCTTACCACCAACATGATAAACATCTTTGCCATCTGCATACATTGTGATATCTTCGTCTTTTTTCTCACATCCCTTTTTCGACCCATTCTGTTGGGCCGCCGGATGTTCAGTCATCTTCTGAAAACTTTCACAGCAATAACAATTTTTTTTCTTGAACTAAATTTAACTATTTTTTGTATTTCGTCTTCTTCAAAACATTTATTTTCTCTTCTACTACATCTATTATGAATAATAAAACAGTTTAGCAGTAAGGTTTATTTTCAACATATCTCTAAGAGTTGTATAAGCAAATTAATCCAAATAAAATTTTACGATTAAAAACTTTAAAGATTCGTGAACTCTATTTGATCTGCGACAAAATATAGTAGACCGTATATACACACACATGCCAACGAGAATTAAATGTAATAAACTTTATATTAAGTATGCATGAGCGTGTCCTCATCGCACAGGAAATATGAACAAACATTCAAGCTTATTAACAACAATAACTTATAATCATATTCAGAAAAACTCCAGAGAGATATAGCTATATATATATTTTAAAAAAAAACACAGTAAAAACAAATTTGCGGTTTTTAAACACAACAAAAAATAGTATTACATCTTATTCGCCTTTGCACCTTATTCGTGTGAATAGTCTAATATATTTCTGTATAAATTCCTCACATAAAGTTATGAATTATTTCATAACATTTCTCAGTTCGACAGAAAGAACCGGCAAACATGCCACTGATACTCAGAAAAGCGTAAACAATCAATTCAGCAAACGCCATTCGCAACAAGAGTTAGTCGCAGCGGAGCTTCAAGCAAATTCACAGTTAGTAAAAACCAGGCGGCGAGACATAAATGTAAAAAGTTGATGGAATGATATCGTGACGTATTCTTTTAATATTATGAAAAAGTTCTAATAAATAGAATAAACTAAGAACTTTCGTCGCAAACTCAAATTCATTTTTAAACTTTCGAACTATACAAATAATAAAATAATAAGAAACAGCATGCACACTACCTACCATATGCTCCGGCCAGAACAAGGTGAAACCCCCCAGAAATACACAATTGAGCCGAATGTGATTTTGACTGTGACATATCGATCTGTCTGTGGGCTTGAATTCTCAAAATATATAAATCTCAGTATGACAGTTCACAGCATTTTATCTTTTCTCGTACGCTTCATCTTTTAAATATAACCTTATTATATAGAACATTAGAAAAACGAGCTAAGGAAGGGTTTTGCTTTCTACTTGGGCCATGTATTATTAAAAGGTACGATTAAACTAGTAAATTCGCTGTAGAAAAACAAACCGAAGCAAAATATTAATTATATCATACTTAACTCTGAACATGTTCATACTTAAACTCCCTTGGTTCACAGGTTCACAACACTGGTTTTCGCGACACATTGTTTACTTTCTGTACTTTGAGAAGAATTTAAGAGAATTTAACAGATCACGAAATCATGCATCAAAATAAAACTTGTCTGGTCATGTCGGCAAATTCAGTTTGCTATAAATCTTTCTCATTAGCCTGTCCAGTGGGCAAAACTTTGTTCAAACTCCGCAGTATAACGTTCTAGCGTCTTTACTGCGGACTTTGAACAAGTTTTTCCCACTCACCGGGTGAGCCCTAGATAAACACATAAAGAAGTAGGTTGGTTAATGATTGCTCCTCAGACTAACAAAATTAGAATAATGTAAGAGAAACCTTGAAACATAAAAACATAAAAACAAAAAAATTGTAGACGTTCTTCTGTAAAATTATATATAATATATACAAAGACAAGGACGGCGGTTAGAAATTTACAGCTGCCACGAAATCATGAAACCTTCACGATTAGGTTACAAAACATATCTACCTACCTATGAACAAATCAAAGGGATGAGTAAAATAGTCGATTAACTTACTAAACTATAAATACGGAGGGAGCAAGCAAGTAATTCTTCAAGTAACTTTCACTGATATGATGAACTTTTCACACTTTTAAAATACTAAGTATAAATAAAGTTGAGTTTACATTCAGTTAAAACAATAATAATCCATACAGCTTGGATTTTTCTTTACGCTAACATATGAATCAATAGTTAGCGAATAAATGCTATATTAGACTATCCAGTATCCACAAAATAAAGCCATGTTTTATATCTTTCATACAAGACTCAGTTATAACACCGCAATAAATGTTCTGATCATAATAGGTCGTCTTTGAATTCGATCACATATTGTTTAAAAATTAACGTAATTTTTTCGACACAACAGTAAATATTTATCTAATACAAAGTAAGCACGTGGGTTAGAGGTTACGCATGGCTAAGTACAAGAAGAGGAAAGAGAAATAAAACGATACCTTTCTACCCAGTAAAGACTGGCCTACTATCTTCAGCTGTGCCTGCGTGTTGAAACCGGGCACGATGTTATGATTATCATTATCGGGTCGTGTTTACATTTTAAAAACAATGAATTTATCACCCTCCTTCGTTGATTAAATTTAAATATATAAACGTCTGTCTCATCATAGTCTCATCTCGTTAAAGCACGGGTTACACACTGCAATCATTTGATATATTATTAAAACATTTTGGAATATTTTACGGTTATTATAAACTCCCACAAGAGAATTCTCAATAAAGTAAAATTCTTCAACGCAGGTTAATTATTCTTTTTAAGGATATCAAAAGAACATTAATTTTGTATGTATTTTAAAGCCCGTTTTACATTTTCTATTATTCACAACATATACACGTTTTCTTAAGCGTCCTTTACACGTAGCAAAATTTGCAATAACAAATACCGGTATCATACAAGTACTTGCAAATCTGTATTTGATTGACCAAATTTTAGGAAGCCTTTACATGGAGCCCTAAATGAGCTTCACCCTAAACGATCTTGCGTTTGTTTGGTTTCCTTGTACGAAGATCGTTTAGGGTGAAACTCATTTAGAGGTTCATGTAAAGGCTGCCTTAGACTAGAGAATAGCCTACGAGGGAATCAAAAATCGGAAGATAAAACGGGAATCGGGTGAAATTGGAATTTACGGCACGGGACTCAAATCTCCCCGCGTTTTTTCTTTCTTTTGTTTTTTTCCCTTCCGTTCTCTCTTCTCCGAGATGTCCACGGTGAGTCTAAAGCTAGACTAGCCAAATTTTAATTAGTCTGTGTCGAAGCCAAACTGTATGGGGTCCATCACTACGTTAAATGTCTTGATTAATAATATGTCTTGATATATTGCTTTCCCCAAAACTTTCTCGTTCTTTTTCTCTATAAAAACTCAGCCGGAAAATAGGGAAAGAAAGGGATAAGAGGATCAGTTTGGTTTTATCGGACTGCGGACACAAAGGTATATGATCTGTAAAAATGTGATACTTGTTAATTTATTTTGTTGATTTGCTATATCATTTTAAAAAAATCTCGAACTGTGCAAGTTCTTGTGTAAGTTCATGTGTAGCTGTTACACGTAATATTGCATTGTATGTACAAGTACTTGCGCAAGTACTTTTATATTATTTGCTATTGCAAATATTGCTACGTGTATCTTAACATGTTTATAAACAATAGTAGTACATTTCTTCTAAAAGTTGAGCAACAGTATTATTAAGAGCTTAAACGGCCTAGCAACACCAAAAACTAAAATTGTCATAAACCCAATTGCAACCTTGTACCCAGGGTTTCTTGGCTTTTTTGAAAAACGTTTGATTCAATTATCGCTGGTTGATTCAATTATTCAATAAAATATTTGTATAACATCACTCTGCGATGGAGTGTAGTACCCTATCAACACTGGGCTTTTATTGGCATAGTGTAGTCCTGGCTAGGGGAGGGGGCATAAAGTGCCCCAGGCCTTTTTTTCTGAACAAGGTAATGCATGCTTATGATATGAAACTTGGTAGACTTATAAAACAACCCAATACAAACACTTCGACCAAACAATATTGACTTGATGACGTCACTGATACTTTTTATGACGTTATCAATATGAAAAATGCTGTAAAATGACTGTGACCTTTATTTCCAAACCACTAATACTTATGACATGAAACTTGGTACATTTATCGAAATCCTCAATACAAACACTTTGGCATAAATATTTATGACTTGATAACGTCACTGGCACCTGCTATGACGTCATTAATAGTGTAAAAATTGGTAAAATGTCTATGGTCTTTGATTTCCAAACCACTAATACTTATGGCGTTATACTTGGTACACTTATAGAAAAACTCAGTACAAACACCTTGACTTGATGACGTCGTCAGTACCTCCTATGACATCATCATGGACTGTAAAATATACAATCTGGTCTGTAAAATATGAAATCTGTATTTCTGTCTGTATTTTTCAATACTTTTGTATATTTCATTTAGTATTTCCAAAATAAACACAGAGATCATTTTAACGAAATTTTATATTGGACCTGATATTTCATCAAACTTACAATCTATATCTCATCGTCGCAATGTTGCTTCAGTGTCCTTATTCAATAAGTAGCTACTTCCATGGCAGTTGATGAATTGAAGTCTTTGACACCTGTCGTTCGTAAGATTTGTTCAGGTAATGCTTTTACTGTCCAGTCACCTTTTTGTCACAAAGATTTCTTTCCTCGCACATCTGACTTGTCGAATTCTTTACCTTTATCTTATGCTTTTCACCTTCCTATGATCTTCAAAAATTTAAATGTAGTGCTAATTCTCATCTTTCTAATGTTAATTCTCAACTTTCATCTTTGTAAGCTGTGCATCCTTCTTTGGTAGCTCTCTGCCAAGTTGTGGCCTTGATGCCTTGCAGAGAGCGACATATTACAAAATAAAAATCCCTTACTCCGCTCTTTGCACAAACCAAGATGTTACTTAGAGACGGCACTTTTTTATAAGCAGCCATTTCATAAACAACCAGTGCTCAGACTGTAAAACGTTAAACAACTTTTAGTACTCACTCGATGTACTTAATGCACTTTCTAGAGAATTCCCAAATGCTATTTTTCAAAGGTAAAATTCTTCGTGATAGCTTTAAATTCACCATTTAAAAGTGATACATTCCTAATCTAAAATCCAGAGAAGATCCTAACGCCATCATTTTTTTGCATTATAAATGACGTCATGGGTCATAGAAAATGACGTCATGGGCCCAAAAAATACAAAACCGGGATTGGGGCATGTATAGGGGCTACTTACTATTAGTTAATTTTCTCCCCTAGTTGAAATGGATCTACAAAAATTCAGGATTTCGGCAAAGTTCTTTTAAAACGTAAGTAGTTCGAAGGTCTTGTTTTGTGCTTAAAAACTCTTGTTTTTAGAAGAAGGTCTTAACAAGAATTAAAATTCTACGTGGTGGTTTATCGTCCAAATAACTTGTAAATGTGCTAATCTAGCAAAAATCTGCTGATGACGTCATAAAATCTAGGAAATATTTGTGCCAACCCCCTCCCCTCTCCCATCAATTCAAAGTCCTAAAAAGCCCATTCTGAATAGGGTTAAGCCCTTCTAAAAACAAGAGTTTTTCACTTATAGTAAGTAGCTCCTATACGTGCTCCAATCGATTTTGTGTTCTTGGGACTCATGACGTAATTTTTGATTCTCTAAACCTTAAATTAGGAATGTATAACATAGTGAATTTAAAGGTAACTTAGAAATATTTGGAATAGAAAAGTAACATATTATAACAGCCAGACTGCGCCTTAAGTACGTTGAGCAATCATAATCAAAGTATTTTTTCTTTTCCCATATTTATATCTGTGTATAAAGTCCCAGAATCAGGCCATACAAATATCTTTCTTTCAAAAGTGAATTTACATTGAAACATTTAGCAACTGTTAAGCAACTTTTAGTACTGAAATTTATATTTATCCTAAGCAACTTTCAGTACTGGAACTTGACCTTAGTTGCTTAACTTCCTTGCTTATATAAAAACGTCTACCTCTCCTAGAGACATCGTTTTTGTATGGTTACCTCTACTACAATTTTTCTTCATATTATAAATGAAACAATCAGGAATCCAATGTGTACACGACACCGCCATTTCGTGAGAGAAACCAAATTAAAAGGAGTAAGGTAAGTTTTGTGGAGGTTATGCTAAAAATCAATAATGGTAAATTTGTGAATTTTGAAAACTCGAAAAATCCCTTTGCTTTACCCTATTATATATTGTTTTTTTTATGTATGTTGAATATATGGGGGGGGGGGGGGGCCATATGATTTTATTAGAATAGAAA
>JAULBZ010001399.1:0-22428 GCA_032360805.1 Neoturris breviconis | reverse complement strand
ATAACTTTGAAGGGAATTTTTAAGCAACTTTCCTAGGAGGCCAAAAGTCGGGTTGCTTATAAAAAAAAATACGTGTAAATCTCCAGGGACTTATTGTGGTCATTTTTCGTATTTTGGTTTTACTTGTGGCGTGTTACGTCGAAATTTGTAAGATATCTCATATTTTATTTCCGGGACTATAATACAAACGATCGTGAAATTTTCAGTTGGGAGTTAAATAGTTGATAGATGTGAGTAATGGGGCATTACACATTCCGTAGATGTAGCTCTAGTTAATAATAACTGTTATAGCTAAAAGAAGATATGCCATTGGTAGAAATTGACAGCATGTGACGTCAATTCTATTAATGGGATGACTTCTTTTAGATTTTGCACGGAATGATGATGATGTATAGGAGGTATTTTCACAAATAATGAAAACAAGGCGTTTGTTGTTCAAAATATAATCTTATTGCATTGCAACAAGTTTATACTTTCAACAACAATGTCTATTCAGAGTTAAGTAAAAATATTATCTTGATCTAACCATTTACTAACTTGACTGCAACTTTTACATTTTGTTCACTTGACAAATCTTTTCCACCTTTTTGTTGTGAATATTTTGTTTTGACGAGAACAACAGCTTTGATATTTGCGCTGAATACAGTACCAAATGCTCCTTCGCCTATCTTTTCATCAAGAGTTATATATTCTGGGAAGATTTCCCATTCATCAACATCAGTAATGTCTACATCTTTTTGTTGTTTTAGATATAAGCTAAAATATCATCAGACAAGTCCCAGTGGGTAAAACAAAATCCGCAGTAAAGACGCTAGAACAACGCTTTTCAACGTTATTCAAGCGTCTTTATTGTGGACTTTGAACAAATTTCTGCGCTCTGGTCTACGAGAAAAATCCTAAGAAAACATATATTTTACCACGTAATTTTTTTTACCATTTTTATGACGTCATCATAACGTAGTGCATATATCCATATTTCTGGATTTAACAAATGTACATCCTTTTATACTTTGCCTTCATTTGTTCAAAAAGTTAGAAAAGTAATCTAAACTCTATTGTTTAATTAGTTTGATGACGTCAGCAGTTTCTAAAGTACCGCTTACACATAGGCAAAAAATAAATAAATAAAATAAAATAAAATTCATGGCTATAAGACAACTTTTTATCGTATTCCTATTAACTTCCATCCCTTTTTCTCTCAAATGATATCTATCAAACTTTGTTAACCCTTCGTTAGTATGGTGGGGTACTCCCGGAAATTTGTTAATTCATGGGAAGGTATTAGAAGATTCAGGGGGCAAAAAGTCACAAAAGTATGGTGCAGATTTTTAAAATATGTAAGATATATTAATTTTTGGAAATTTTTCCAACCCCCCTCTGCTTAATAAGTTTTAGGAAATCAACAATATCATAAAGCAGTCAACTCGCTAAAAAGCTAAAATTTACGTTGAAAAAACTTGAAGTTAGAAGTAGAAGTAAAATACAAGTTTTATCATTTTTCTTCAGTAACTATAGAAAATTCCACCCTGCGGTTATTCCATCCCTCCTAATAAATTTGGAAAAATTTCCACCCCTCCCCGCCGGTTATTCGGTATTGCAGAGTAGATTTCCACTAGGCTAATTCGATCGCGCAAATTCTAAATAAAGCCATTACATTGGTTGAAAGCGACGTCACTTTATAGGTGACATCACTTTCAACCAATGTAATGGCTCATTTAGAATTTGTGTGAACGAATTCATTCGCCTTTAGGGAAGGGTTTATGGTTAAACAGTTTGTAACACCTCATCAATTACAAATATGCTCCGATCGGTACGATAATTTTGCAGTGGCTCCCAATGGACAAAAACTTATTCAAAGTCTGCAGTAAAGACGTTAGAACAACATCGCTGGACTTAGTCTCAAGAGATTATAGTTATAGGTTATAAGTTACAGTTTTTTTAAAAAAAGTTTTACAAAAGAAAATAAAGTGTAATATTCAGGACTATCAAATTACTATATTTTACAACCTCTTTCCCAGGGCTTCTTCTCTATTGACGAAACGTCAAGAGAGAAGAAGCCCGTGGAACGAGGTTGTATATTTTATTTAAACTTACTCACAAAAGAAATAATTTTTCTCATTTTATCCCTAATATCATATTACTTACGTCAGCATATTTTGAAGTTTAATTAATACTTGAAGACCCCCTGTTCTAGTTGATAATTAAACTTTATTTTAGTTACATGGCGTGGCTATTTTGCCATTCCCCCGAATGGAAAGTAGATTGAAACATGTTGCTGACTACGGTTGCGATGCAAGATTCTTGAAACAGTAACACATCTTCACCAGCGCTGCTTATTCTAAATCCTGGAGTGAAAGGACCTTATTCTTAAAATTGTTATTATTAAAAAATCTTATTCAGAATACATACCTCATTCATTATATTTTCGCGCCTTTAATTTATTCGCCCTTTTTCGTACACTTTTCGCACACTTTTTGCACACTTTTCGCACACATCTCATGCATTTTTCGCACACTTTTCGCCTTTAATGCGAAAATTAAAAGAAGTGAGGGACTTCGATCAAGATTTCACGCTTCGCGCATAAACCATGGATTTATCTGTGTTCCTACCTACGGCTTTTTGTCGCGTTAAAATAATAGGACAGTAAAATAGCTTAGATCTAAAATAACAACCTCGTTCCCAGGGCTTCTTCTCTCTTGACGTACGTCAAGAGAGAAGAAGCCCTGGGAACGAGGTTGCTAAAATAATACATACTCTATGTTATCTATTGCAGGCCATAGATCTGGATTTCTCTGTTTATTTCTCCGTCTTTTCTTTATAACGCAAATGATGATGATGATTATAATAATGAGGATTAAGGGTATCAATATACCAGCCACTATATTATCGGTATCGCTTGAATCTGCAAAGAGAATAATCTCAGTGAGAAAAAAACTTGTTTAAAGGTCGCAGTAAAAGCTCTAGAATAACGTTGCTAGCGACTTTACTTTAGACTTTGAATAAGTTTTTGCGCACTGGGATAACTGAAAGAGAACAATTTTAAGCGTAATCATGTTCAACGTAGTAAATTCTGAAAATTTTAGGAAAAATGAGCCTCAGTCAAAATTTACTGATGTTTATAAAAATAGCGTGTATACATTTGACAAAAATCTTTTGCATAAACAAACTTTAAACATTTTAAAAATGAAAAAGTGAATTTGCAACAAGTAGCGTTGTCGCTCAAATATCGCATCGACTGTTGCATTTGTTTGGGTTGCGCATAACCAATTTTAAAATATAACTGCAATATACTGCATTGTTAGTGATTATTAGCTATCCTTAATCTGTCAGTAATAATAGCATTCGCACACACTTTAGTCCCAGTGGGCAAATATCAACGTTAGAACAACGCTAGAACAACGCTAGGACGCTAGAACAACGCTAAAACAACGCTAGAACAACGCTAGAACAACGTTTTTGCAAAAACATGTTCAAAGTTTGCGGTAAAAGCGCTAAAACAATTTCGAAAGTGTCTTTACTGCTGACCATGAACAAGTTTTTGTCTACTAGTGCTTGATTGAGATGGAACACTCCATGTACACACTGATCAAATTGGTAATTAAGATTTATTAATGTTCTATAACTTCTCTCCAGCAGGAAGAGTTGTTCACTGATACGTACCTTTTTGTGGTGTACCTAATAAAAAAAAGAAACACTCAATTAATGTTATCACCTTACTACAACCAGTGTCCCAGTAGGCAAATACTTGTTCAAAGTCCGCAGTAAACAGGCTGAACAATGTTGAAGGCATTGTTTTTAGCGTCGTTACTGCGGACATTGAGCAAGTTCTTTACCACTGGGTGGTAACTTTATTTACGGGAAACCATTACTTTTAGCTTCAATGTTACCCAAAAAACTTTATCCAAAATCTAACCACGTAAAAAACAACACGTAATCATTTCGGGTATTCTGGTGGAAAATTTCGCTGATTTAAAGCAATACACTGATCTTATGCGGGGAAGTCCGGGATCATATTCGGCAGCATGAATGTTTATACGGAAATGTCCGGGACATATTCGGCATTTTTTGCTTTTGTACAGAGACTAAAGGCGGATCTCCACTAGGCGAATTCGTTCACTCGAATTCTAAATGAAGCCATTACATTGGTTGAAAGCGACGTCACCTGCGAACGAATTCGCCTAGTGGAGATCGGCTTTAACTTAACTCACTTACTTTTGGGACCGAAGATTGTACATATAGTGTTATTTGTCAAGGAACCTTGTAAATAGACATACTTTGTCTTAGCAAATATCTAAAGTAATAAGAATTATCATGGTCATACAACATCGAAATGGCGTTCAAGTACCTTGCCAGCATTATTTTAAACTGTGTGTGACTATGAATAGTCATAAAAAACAATATTATGATCCAGTGGGCAAAAAAACTTGTTCAAAGTTAGCAGTAAAGACGCTTGAACAATGTCGAACGACGTCTTTACTGCAGACGTTGAATAAGTTTTTACCCAATGGGTAAACATTTATTTGCGATAGCTGGTGGAAGTATAACCCACGTGTATTAATACAGTCGTGATAAAATGACAAAACCTTCGGAAAATTGAAATAATAGCTCTTGCCAAATTTATTACTATCTATCATACCAATCCAAGCTCGTCCCCAGCCCCTTTGGACTTTTTTTTATTTTTCTCGGACCTTATAGAAAAGACGAAAAGACGTCTTTTCTACAAGGTCCGAGAAAAATAAAAAAAAGTCAAAAGGGGCTGAGGACGAGCTTGACACCAATCAACTTGTTCACATACCTGCACACAAAATCTAAATGGAAAGTCTTTAATGTCAACTATAACATTCTGAATGTCGTAAGATGTTGCCAGCTAAAAATAATTATTATAGTAAGGATTGTTACTCAACCTCGTTCCCAGGGCTTCTTCTCTCTTGACGTTTAACGTCAAGAGAGAAGAAGCCCTGGGAACGAGGTTGGATTGTTACTGTATGTTAGCATAGATATAAAAATAAACTAGAAGGAAATCGTTAAAAAAATTCCCTTAAATTAGCGTTTCGCTTGTAAAGAAAGTTATCTCTCTTTCCGTTTTCATCACGACACTCCGATTTTCCGATTATCCTTAATTTCTTTTCCGGTTTCTGGATATTTTCCACTTACGACTAAACTTGTCTAATATAGCAACACATAGCGTAAAGCACTACAGCCCAAGGTGCAAGAACTTGTTCAAAGTCCGTAATAAAGATGCAAGTTTTTTTCCACTGGATAAATAGCCGCAGTCTGGCTACCTTCGTGTTGCAAACTAAATATTATACCATATATGATGACCATACGCAGTTTTAATTCGGACATATTTTTGTCCAAATTGAGACTGTGTATTGTCATGGTAATATTTAGTTTGCAACACAAAGGTACCCGGAACTGTAGCTATTTATCCAATAGAAATAACTTATTCACAGTGTCAGTCCCGAGTTCGTATTCGAAAGTATTCACGTAAGCTATTTCGCCATGATTTCACATGAAAACGAGGTGTTGGTTGCTCAAAGTAGAACTTGTTGAAACGCAATAACTTCCTTTTTGTGCAGTCTCTGCACAAAAAAGAAATTATTGCATTACAACAAGTTCTACTTTGAGCAACCAACACCTCGTTTTCATGTATTTGTGAAGAACAAATCTGTAACAAAGAGTTCTTGGATAAAAGTTCTATTCAAACCGATCACAATAATGAAGAATGAAGAAACGAGAACAATAAATTGTAAAACAGCTGAAAATAGAACAGGGGATTCAGTACCAGGCAGAAAAAAATTGCCCATCGTAAAGACGCCATATAGCTACGTATACACAACGTAGTATATAGCAAGTACTTCACCCAGGTCTCTCTATTGGGCAAAAACCTTCATTCACGTCTCTCTATTGGGCAAAAACTCAACCTATGTTACTTACAACATTTGCTTCAATTCTTTCCGTTCTAGTTTCATACTTAACAAATCCATCATTGTTGTTTTCTGGTCCCCATCTAATACGATAATATAGTATTGGCGTTCCAGTAACCGGTGTGCTCCAACTTACAGTAATGTTGTATATTTTAGAAATACATTTATTGGTCAAGTTATGACAACGTTGAGTATATACAAGTGTCATGTTACCAGGAGGTTCGTTTCGTCTCACTAATAACGAAAATATTATAGCAAATACCCAGTGATAAAAAAACTTGCTCAAAGTCAGCAGTATAGTATCTTTACTGCGGACTTTGAACAAGTTTTTGCCCACTGGTAACCGTTACGATACACAGTGTAAAACGCTGCCAAATACTGAGCCGTATATCCATATATGGAAATTAACAGACGGAATATGGAGATATACGGGGCTGTATTCAGTAGTCTTTCCAGTAGTGATATGTTGGAAACAGTTATTGATTCAGATGGATTTGTATGTTAAAAAATAGCTAAATCGTACTTCGTAGAAAGGACATTCACAATGAAAGATTATCGAACACGGTCCAGTGAGTACCCACAGCCCCAGACTGCATTGAGTTAAGAAGAGGTTGACCACTAATACCCAAAAAAAGATTTTGAATATTGAGCCAACAAATTTTTATATCGATGTAGTTTATTATTTGAATTAATTAACGAGTAAAATATACCAACAAGCAACATTCATTATGCGTGCATTGTGTTGTATAGTTTCTGCCTTCGTGACCGCTTTAACAAAAAACAGTCCTATAAACAGTTATAATTAGGTGCTAATCCGAAGAAAAAAAGCCCTGGGAACGAGGTTGATGAAATTTAAGATATTTTACAAAACTAACTCGTAGGCAAACATCAAGTAATATTTTTTTTATTTTACTTTTTATAACGACATAATCCAAAATTAAGCGCCGCCCTCGTATAAGCAGTCTTTAAACAGCTATAACTTTAACCATATTTAGGCCGGGGGCAAGAAATGTTTAAAAAATCCCGGCCTGAATAGAGTTAAATCATTCCGACAAAGGATTCTAAAAAATTAAAATGCAATGAAATTTAAGATAATTTACAGAGAAAAACTAACCCGGTGTTGGTGTAGTCGTTACATCAGCACATTTATAATTGGGTACAGTACTGCATCCTAAAACAATTAATATTTTAAGTAATATTTTATCAACTTGTTCAAAAGCAGATAACAACTAGTGCAGGTTTTGAATAAGTTTTGTCTACTGGGTTACACTTTTATAAGCAACTAAGGTCAGGTCTCAGTACAACCTTGTCCCCAGTGCTTCTTCTCTCTTGACGTTGTCAAGAGAGAAGAAGCCCTGAGAACGAGGTTGGTCTCAGTAGTACTTAAGAATAAACTGAAAATTGTTTAATGTTTCGATATATATTCACTTTTGAAAGAATGGTCATAGAAAGACCTGATTCTGGGTATAGCTAAATATGTTATATTCAATATAGTTATACATATCTGTTACGGAACAAACTAGAAAAAATCTTAGTCATATCATGTGTAAGGTAAAGACCTTTCATTATATAAGGTAAACATTGTATTACTTACTACCATTCAGTACTTCTAAACTTAAATCATGCATAACATTTTTTTGGGTGAAAAAATATATTGTTATTATTATATAAATTTATTATTTTACTTTTTGACATAATCCAAAATCAAAGTAAGTATCAATGGCTTTTAAGCACATCAATTCGAACCATATCACTAAACTAACTGATGCACTAGAAACTGAGCGGGTTCACTTTTTGAAAAGGTCCATTAACTGGTCATCAGCTATTAGATATATCTATCAACTATTGCTATACATAGGCTTGTTATGGAAAAAGAAAAAGGCAAGGTAATACAGCATTTCGAATTGACGCGCAAATGTAAAATCAAAAATTGTATCTTTCTTATGAAGTAGCTCTTATGATTATGATTGAGCACTAAAAGTTGGTTATAGTGAGTAGCTACAGGTTTGCTTATAAAAAAGTGTATAAGGATTCGTTAAATATAAAATTCAAAAGAAAAGGATGCTTGAGGATAAGATTAACTCTTTCCTGAAAGACACCCGTATTTTCAAAATTTTAAAAGCGTAAAATGCCTGTGAAAGATGACGGATTTATTTGGTGCCGCCAAGCCGATATCTCCTATAAAGAATATATTGGTTAGACGAGATAACTCATTTGCCATATAAATGCTCTGCCAATATGACTATAGAAATAGGGATGAGACAGAGCAACATTTTGGCAAGTTATAATGACTAAGCGATATATCGATCTCTATATATAAAGAGATCCTAACATTGATTCCATCTAAAAATACGATTTATACGAACTCAGTAACCACGCATGCGTATCGAAACGACTTGAGGTTTTTTTAAAAAAATGGGCATGTAGATATTTCTTTGTGAAATGGTGAGACCAACCCGAAATACAGGTTGATTTTCACTAGGCGAAAAAGACAAATGAAGACATTCCATTGGTAGAAATTCAAGTCACGTGGAATGTCTTCTTTTGGCTTTCATCTCTATCTTTAGATTTTGTAACAACGGGGACATTCAGACAGTTTCGTGAGGCTTTCCATTGTATTTTTTGATACCTTCATAAAGCATTTGTTTAACAGCTGCATCGCCAATCAGACATGTACCAACGTATATTCTCACCTAGAGAAAGAGAATTTTAAGAATACTTGTTTTTGACATGTTCATTATTTTCGTGGTAATGACAAGAATTTTTATTAAAGTGTATTCATAGCCTTCGTCCATTATTATGGCTCCCTGGGAGCTCGACGCTTAATCAATGTTGAATAGACGTTGTTTTGACGCCCAGACGTTAGAACGACGTTAATTAGACGTCGAGTGCCTGCAGGGGAAGAACCTGTTATCGCAATGGACATGTGAGGTCTAAATACCTGCCGGTAGGCATGGTAGTTGCGAAGCAAAGAATTGAAATTAGCTACCTCTATACTAAATCTACACGTGTTCAGTTCATCGTTGTCTGTATTTTCAATAAACAATTTGAAATTTGTTGTTTTTGGTCCCTAAAAAATAAATGAAAACATGTTGATATTTTTGACATTTCCATAGTCAGTCTAAACGAGAATCAAGCTAAGTAAATCGGAGGATAAAACGGGAATTGGGCGAAATCGGAATTTACGGGTTTCAAATCAGTTTTTTTTGTTTCCCGCGTTTTTCTCCTCGGTTTTTTCCCTCACGTTCTTTTTTTTCCGGGCTGCCTACCGAGAGTCTAAACTAGACTAACCCTAGTGACGTTATTGTACTTTTGGTGGCTTAAATTATTCTCATGAACGTAAACGTTCTAAAACAACTCTAGACAGTAATGCTGATAATTAAATCGTTAAATTATTATTTACCCCCGGGAATTTGTTAATTCATGAGAAGGTATTAGAAGATAAAGGGGGAAAAAAGTCACAAAAGTATGATGCAGATTTTTAAAGTATGTGAGAAAATAATCTCCTGAATAATAATTTTAGTTATATTACTTTCACAGCAAAATCTAAAAATTCAGGGGATCCACATTATGCTAATGAAGGGTTAAACTAATTAGCGCGTTAGAGTAAAGGATTACCAGAGAGTACTATATATAATTATAGTGCACTCTGAGAACAACCAATCAATTGCAAATTGTAACAGTCGGCTCTTGATATCTTATCAAATGCTCAGTATCATATTTCTCACTATCTATCTTCCACCGAATATTCAATCCCGTAATTATTTTGCCGCACTCTTGTCGGATGTAATTGAAGTTAGTTTCGCGAGACATCTGAATACTTGGCTCAGTATCACTTCTTACCACTATGATCTCTGGTGTTTCGAACATGAACATCATTACATTATGATTATCTTCATTACTGCAATTAACTAATCTCTTGTAAACTCTGATGTTTGTTGCAACGGCTGCTGTATCTTCATCTTCATGTTACAAATAATAGAAAGAAATACTGTTATTTACTTAGGGACCATTTCAAAATTTTGCTCCAAAATTAGCTTTTTTGGTAGGGTTAAATCAACTAAAATTGACAAAATTCAACAAAATTGAATCTGTACAGAAAGAAGTGTATTAGGTCAATGGATTGCTTTCTTATCCATTGCAAAATCGTTGACTCAATACTCTCTGTAGATTTTATTTTTGAGACGGTCCCTTATGTAACTACTACGCAATTAAGAATATTGAAATTAGCGGCAAATCTCCCCTAAAAAGTAATATTAAAAACAAAAATAATACTTTCTCAAAAATTTCAAAATTAGATTTGACGCATCAGTGCACAAGGAAAAAGAGTAGATAATGGTTTGCAAGCATCATATAACTGGTTGGTATTATAAAACTTAATTAGCTCAGTTTTAAGTTACATCCCTGTCGGCACACAACGTCGGAACAACGTCGAAACAACATCGAAACAACGTCAACTAGAACTCACCCTGCAGGCACACGACGTCGGAACAACCCCAACAAAAACTCACTCTAGAACTCACCCTGCATGCACACGACGTCGAATCCACGTTGAAGCAACATCAAACGACGTTGCAACGTTGTTTTGATGCTGTTTCGATGTTGATCCGACACCGTGTACCTAGTGGGCATAACTGGAATACTGTATAAAAGACAAACTCGTTCCCAGCGCTTCTTGCCTCTTTGATTTTTTTCTCCGCCCGAGAAAAAAATCAATCAAAGAGACAAGAAGCGCTGGGAACAAGTTTGTATAAAAGAAAAATAGAAACCTGTCGGTAACGACCAACTGATATCATATTGAATACCATCAGTAACTTTTGTTGGATTTGCGATTGTTAAGTCCTTAACAGCTTGTACAGATTGTAAGGCTACATAAAAATAAAAAACTATTTCATGGATACAGAGTCGGTAGCATCAATTATATTTCTCTTGTTCTGCATATGCAATAATTAAGTTTGCGCCCTATTTTGCTTTCTGGATTTAGCCTGCTAACGATTACAAACTAGTCTACGAAGAATATCCTGAATGGTACACTCTGTTTTTTATATTAATTTCTTTGGGCCTTTTAATCTACATTCTATTTCCTCGTCTGTTTTCGATTAAAGACGCTTCGTCAGACTCTAAAAGTGATCGATCGAGAAGATGACCCGGATACTGCCAACGAAATTGTAGATGATTTTAGCTTGACTTTTAATTGTATGAAACTTTTGTTAATGTTATGTGTTTTACTTTAATTTATACGGTTTTTCGGATTCACAGCCTTTTTCAGAGTCTTCTAAAAGGGGAAAGTTTTATAAGCCTATGGACTTATAAACGAGCAACCTCGTTCCCAGGGCTTCTTCTCTCTTGATGTTTAACGCTATGAGAGAAGAAGCCCTGGGAACGAGGTTGATAAACGAGGACTTGTTTGAATTTAAAAAAAATGCCAGACGTACAAAACTAGGTTATAAGCCAACAGGCTTATATGCAGGGGAAGGGGCGGGGTACAAACAAACCTGTATACTTGCTCTTTATAATCGTTTCATTAACCTGACTAATATAATTTATTGGGTAGACGAGCAACCTATATTCTGTCTCGATGTCATATCGGCCATATATTCCATAACTGGAACAGATATGGGCGACAGTTATTGTTATATCTTCATACGTAGTCTATAAATAAAAAACGGAAGGCTATCATTTCTTTTCACCCAAAAATTATTAATCATAAAAGCATTTTTAGGTATCAGAAAACCCGGCAGATTTTTGCAAGCATTTACATTTTCAAGTTTAAACTAGAGTATATACTTTTCTCACAAAAAAACGAAGAAAATATTTTTATGAATTTCGGGAATGATGTATAGTATCTTAGTATGGAGTGTGTTGAATTGGTTGACAGCGTGAAGGTACAGTCGAACTTCAAATTTATGAACTCTCAAAAGAATAGTTCCAAATAACGAAGAATTAGAAAAATGCGGGGTAAATTGTAACTTTCTTACCGAAAAGGAATAAGAATTATTTTCTCGAAAAATTGAGGAATTGGAAAATACCGTGTTTGAAAAGACTGTAGCTACAGCTTCTACCTCATTCTCACAGCGACTTTAAAAGTTGAAGAAAGAAATGTTAGTTTACTTACCAAGCCTAGTATATTCAACATGTTAGGGTTTATCGTGGTAATTACATTTAAGGCAATCAGGTAGACGCTTGAAAGTTTTGGGTTTTTTGCTGAAGATACCGCTTGCCATTCAAATGTTATATTCGGTATTTTTCGTTGCTTTATCTGAACATCCGTTGATAGAATATTAGGTTTGTTGCCCAAATCCAGTGATAAGTCAACTGTGAATTAATAACAATAGGAGGTTTAACTGATAAATTGGTTATAACATAAGAAGAAAATGGAAATTGTATCGCGTTATCAATTTTGTCAATAAATCAGATGCATCAGATCTGTAAAGGCGGATCTCCACTAGGTGAATTCGTTCGCGCAAATTCTAAGTAAAACCATTACATTGGTTGAAGGCAACATCAGCTGACAGGTGACGTTATTTCAAACCAATGGCTTCATTTAGAATTCGTGCGAACGAACTCGCCTGGTGGAGTTCCGCCTTAAGTTTCAAATTGAGTTTTCTTTAAGAGGAGTCCGATGAATGAAACACAGCCTCAAACACTGTTGAACACGGATCTGTATAGCTTCGCATCCAGACTGTGTATATACCTATTTACAAATACATGAACACGAGGCGTTGGATACAAAAAGAAAGTTATTGCGTTGCAACAAGTTCTACTTTGAGCAGACAACACCACGTTTTGATGTATTTGTAAACAGGTCAATTGCCATATATGGCAATTGGCAATACACAGTCTGGATACGGAGATATATGTGTCCGTATCCAGTAGGCTTTGATACTGTGTTGTTTAATAGTACTCTTCTCCACGGTAACTTTTAACAATCATTTGGAATAACTACGTAATAATAGATCATGCTTTATCGATTCCAACCGGACACGGCAAGGCAATACCCGGTGTGGAACCTCAGCACGCTGTGTCTTCAATGTTGTTATCAGAATGTAATATGTCCAATTTGCTTGTTGCATGTAAGAAAAATAAGTATATTTAGTATAAAAGTATATGTATCAAGAATATATGCTTTCTTACCAGTTGAAGAAGAATTATTCAAATCTTTATAAAATTTACATCCCATGCGACATTGTTCGCTTGTCTATGAGTACAATGTAAATGTTGATTTCACTAGGCGAAACATTTGCTGTGAAAGCCAAAAGAAGAAATTCAATTGGTAGAAATTGACGTCACACTATGTATGAAGTCAATTTATACCGATGGAACGTCTTCTTTTAACTTTCGCAGCGAATTCTTCGCCTAGTGGAAACGTAGAGCAGCGTTGTGTTTTTATTTCAATTCTGCACGACACGAATACTTATTTCTGGAGAAAGTTGCATGACAGAACAGTGGGAATATGCAGTGCTAATTGACGCCATCTAACGTCCCTTCATTAAAACGGCTATAAAGATTGTTAGAGAATTTAATTAACACTCAGCCACACTCATTAGCGCCCGCACCCGCAAAGAGGCGTACAATGAAAGAAATATATGATTGAGATGATTTTAGCCAGTTCTCACTGAATTTAACTAAACTGTTGTTGTATAAAATCTGTTACTAAAACACAAGTGTTTCGCTGCTTGTGCTTTTGTAATTCATCTTTAGTAATTGGACATATGACGTCTTCTTGACGTCCAAATGATGTTGTGACGTTCAAATGACGTTATTGGCGTTATTTTGGTGTTTAAAGTATGTCATGTGCTGACAGAACAGTCTCCTCCTTTTGTTTGAGTAATTTTTAATGCCAGGCCTTAAGCTTTTCACAGCTTTTCTTCTAACATTTTAAATTTGCTTATTTACTATTTTAATGTTTTTATTCTAATTCTTAGTGTTTAATTTTCGAATGAAGAGCCATTTGTAACTCAATTATTATTATCACTATTACATTTTCCTGACAATTAGCGCCCCAAAATATTTCAAAAATTTAAACCATAATCTTCTGTTGGACGATATTATTTTTTAAACCCTTAAATACTCGCAGTTTAATTGCCTAAACAATATGCTCTTTGTACTGTACTGGAATTTGTTTTATATGTGGAAAATAAGAAATAAAAAGTCATAAAAATAGGAGTGTTGTTGATTCAAGAAAAGAAATAAAAGAATTGAACTGTTGTCTGAACTTTAGGCTAATAAAAAGCATTTTTAACACATAAATAACTTCCTTGGACCTCCTTTGGTCATATTAAGATCATAAATTAAAGACGTTTTGATTCGGCAACCTCGTTTCCATGATCAGTTGCCTTGAGAACGAGCATGTTAATCTTTATTATAAACTCTTTTCAAACTTCCTTGATTGAAACAAGCGAAATATGAAATCAATTATCACTGTACCAGCAAATAAAAACCTGTTCAAAGTCAGCAGTAAAGATGCTACAACAACGTTGAAAACGTTGTTCTAGCGCCTTTACTGCGTAGTACTGGGTAGTAATATCATCATATGAGAAGTAATAGAGAAAAGATCTTACACAGTTGTTTAGACAATTTGATTGGTTGAAAGGATAAGGTGATTTGCATGCTTTCATACACTATAAAATTAAAGTAAATTATAGCAACAAAGCAGTAAACATGAATAAACATCATTGATATTATGTCAAGCCTACACCCACAACACACTGAAACATTACAACTTCAAAAATATTGGTTCACTAGGGAAAATAATCGCTGCGAAAGCAGAAAACATTCCATTGGTAGACATTTATGTCATACGTGTGACCTACCAATGGAATGTTTTCTTTTGGCTTTAACAGCAATTTTCTGCCTAGTGGGAATCAATCGTAACTATCAAGTACCGACAGACACTTTTAACAAACGACGTGGAGATGACGTTCTGGCGTTTATATAACATCATTGAAATTTGTGCTGATAGTTCACACTGCTTATGAATACTTTTTTTTGTAGAAGTAATAAGTTTTACCATATACATTATAGCTACTAACCTTTTCCCTACACCTATGGAGCTATTTTTAACGTGGTGGACGATGTAACTTTCAATTAGAGCTGTAACCTGGTTTTTTATATGGTTTTTGATTTCAATCGTGTCGGTTATCAGGCGTGCGCTTATAAATGATAAAAAAAAACGTCTAGTGAGAATTGCAAATCTAACTCGACTGTTGGTATTAACTTGGCCAAACCTTGCTTAGTAAAAACGACCTAAAGATATGATATGAAAAATACTTACTTGTTTACAGGTGACATTGCTACAGTCACTATCGAAAGATGAAGTAGTATTCTTTGTAGCTGAATCGTACTAAATAATAAAAGAAAAATGCCTTAAGGGTTTCAATCGGAAATAATAATCGAATAAAATTAATGGTGCAAATTTTCCTCGCAGCGTGAAAGACTGCTGAATACAGACCCGTATAGCTCAGTATCCGGGCTGTGTAATGTCATTCATGTCAATACACAGTTCGAATACGGAGCTACACTTTTTTTGTTTATATAAGAAACTCGTTTATAAGAAACCTTCAAAAAACGTTTCTCTTATCATAAGCGATTTTGCTAAAAACTACTAATGGAGTGCGTAGGTTTAGTCCTTCACATATAACATAAATACAGCACTGCGTTAGAGAGTCAAATATATGTTAGATTTTATTCTAACCAGAGAAGTACACACAACGAGCTTTTATCAAATGAAATATGTCCAAAATTGATGTTCGAATTCAGATTGCCAATTTTAAGCCTAACAAAAATAAGAAATATTTTCATCATATTTTGGTGCCAAAATAAGAAACTTTTAGTACTACACCTTTCGCCAGATTTCTTGAACATGTAAAAAAACGTGTATACTGGTCCGTATATAAAGGTATATATAAAGGTTATAGATATTTAGACAGATGGAACTTAAGTGTCCGGTCGTTGCTCTCAATAACAATATTACGATCTAGCTGGTACACTTTTATGATGCAAAAACCTTTTCAAAGTCCGCAATAAAGACGCTAGAGCAACCTTTTCAAGTTTTTGCCCATTGCATTTGTGTTATTTATTGTATTGGTTATTATTGCAAGCACAGCGGTGCGAGACCAACGGTCTTATATATACACAGTTATCACTCGCCTCTCTCGAATAGGAATTCTCAATTTTTTACGGATTTTGTTATAAGCGCCTCCTTTGAATAGACGCCTCCCTCGAATAGTCCTCCTCCCCTCAAACAGATCTCTCTCCGTTTCATCACTCTCAAAAATTCTCGCAAATTAATATTGTACATATATATAAAACAGGCGCTAGAACAACGACGTTCAACGTTTCTCTAGCGTTTTTACTGGGAACTTTGAACAAGTGTTTAATTCAAGCATTGTTGTTGCAGGTCGTTCCCACGTTTAGTAGCTAACTACGTCTGTACCCCCGCATCGGAATTTTTAGTAGATTGTAAAATTAGCGCACAACTCTCTTCAATTTTAGCGTTATACCCTTTCTAGTATATATATTTAGTGCTTTAACCGCTAACCAATATACCGCGTCAAAGATTCTATTTATTCCGCTAGTGAAGTTTCTGTTCTTAACACTCAACACACGCCATGGCCAGCCTTGACGTTGAGTCACCTTTTAATACCATTCCACCAAAAGAAGTCATTGATATTTGTGCTGACTCATTGTTTGTGAACAAGTCTGTTGAAAAGACCAATGTTCAAGAACCAAAAATCGTTTGTCATGTCCTACTTTGTAATAATGCTCCACTTTGTAATACCTGCCCCAATTTGTAATAACGCTTACCCCCTTTGTAATAACAAAAACTGCCCTACTTTGTAACAAACAACCTACCTTAAACTTGTATTTTTTTAAAAAATCGTTTCCACCTTTCAAGACCGAGGCCACTATTAAGAGAGGGGTACTTTATTATCCTTTCCAGATCTTCATCGTTCTACTGATAGGGGATACAACCATCAATCTACTGTATTTACCTGGAACATAGCCAGAACCATTTACAGGGGAATAAGTAGACGCGAGTGCTTCCAGGGACATGACTCGATATTTTCCCACGAATGGGGTGTTGAACCGGGAACCTCTGGTTCATAAGAACCACTTATTAACCACTGAGCCACTACTGCCTCCAAACACGATTTATAAATTCAATATGATTCTACAAAGTTTAAAAGTGTGTGTTTAAAACTTCCAAATAGAATATGAATAAATCTACGCCATGACAGAAGTCGAGTTATTGGGTAAACGAGTAGTCTTGTAAGGACCAAACTCCAAAGCAAACCGCAAACCTTTTTGAGAGATTGAAAGTTTTTATCGGTAATAGCAACACTGAATGTTTAGCTTCTTACTTTACTTGAATGTATTGTTTTCACAAGTTGACCATATTCCTATTGAATCTTAGTAGTAGCTTTTTTTGGAAATACGCTAAGAACGAAACAACTGAAAATTTGAAGATTCTTACAAAGCGGGGCAAGCGCTATTACAAAATAGGGCGGTTTTTTGTTATTACAAAATAGGGCGGTTTTTTGTTATTACAAACTAGGGCAGCTTTGTTATTACAACGCAAGGTAAGCATTATTACAAAGTAGGGCACAACATCGTTCAGCTCTAGTAAAAATATTTTTTGTTAGTAGTACCTTGCTTAGGTTTTAATGATGAATAGTTTGTCTCAGTGTCAATTAAAATTATTGCTCTGCTTGTAGGATATCAGATTATTTCGATATAAGGATTCCCGAAAACCTGTCTTCTAACCGTGCTTACCGTTTAAAGTGTGGTAGTCTCAACGCTACTTATTGTTATGGCAAAACTGTCATTTTAAGGTTAGTGTTTGGACATAGGTACAAGGAACAGAGTATTTAGGAATATCTTCTTTATCTACCGTTGCATCGCAACTTTTGACAATTTTGACAAAAACTCCTTATTAACATGTTATTAAATTCCTTTTTTATTTCTCTTGAATATCCTCCCTTCTTGACAGGATGATCAAATCTTCTCATCCGAATGATCAGATCAAAACTCCATTGAAACTGTGTTAATCTTTTTGTACTCCGATTTTACATAAATTTTGAACGAGTAAAATTCGTACAGGCAGTTTTGAAAACTGCAATTGTATGAAAGGAACACTACACTTTTTTAATAAGCAACTAAAGGCCAGGTCCTGATTCTGGGCCATTATATTAAGAGTAAAAAATCATCCTCAGATTTTTTTCAAATTTTTCCTTCTATAGTAACATAACATAAGTAACATATTCTGAAGATTTGACTCCACAAGAATAAATATTAATGGAGATTTTATTAGTGGAGATATAATTGATTGAAGTTGTAGAAAAGTTGTAGAAAAGTTGTAGTTTCTATGCTCACTGTGTGGCAGCCATCTTGTTTGGCCAAACATTTTCTGTTTTCAGAGGAAAGAATTGATTGTTTTGCCACTTCTTGACATTTTTAGATTTTGAAATTTTCTGGGTCAGTGTGTGTCACTTACCCATTTGGCATAGATATTGAAATTTTGACCTTTAACATAGATTTGTAATGGTAAAAGAAACAAAAAGATAATTCAACACAAGTGTAAAACTAAAAAATTGCATTTTATGAAGTTGCTTGTAGTTACGATTGAGTACTAGCTTGGTTGCTTATAAAAAAGTGTATATTATCATATCGTAACTGAGACTTGATGCACAGCGAGATGCAACTCTACCCACACGGTTGCTCTTGTATACGAAATGGTAAGGTGGAAAACATCGCGCGAAAACTAAAACAATGTAGCTTACGGTTGTTATGCGATAGATACGGGAATGGTACTGTTGCTATGAATATCATCAAATAAACATCCAGATCGCGTGCCATCCAAAGTTCTACCTTATACTTCTTAATTAAGGAAGTTTCCAAGCAGAAATATTTTTTTTCATACTACCTATAAGGGTTGATTTATACTAGCGAAAAATTTAAAGCCGAAAGAAGTCATTCCATACGTGGAAATTGATATACCTCGTCATGTGATGTCAATTTCTACCAATGGAATGTCTTACTTTGGCTTTGGCGCGAAATGTTTCGATTAGTGTAAATCCACCTTAAGCGATAAGTAAAGTCCAATTTTTCACAAAGTGTGAAAGGATACAGTCGTGGCCCAAAACATATCAACGTTGGTCCGTGTCTGCACAAAATAAATGATACTAACTTGCATACAAAACGAATACAATCTTCCCCATTTCCACCAATCTGAATGTATTCTCCCAATCGGACCGGACAGGTGTTTTTCATTCCATAATGGCCCGTTAATGAAACCATCATTAGAGCATATTTCTAATAGAAAAGAACGACTTTCACTGTTCTTCATAAAATGTATCAAGAGTAAGATAAGAGAAGTATATAATAATCTCATCATACGCATGTTTATTACGTTAAAATACTGCACTCTCAATCTCTGAGGTTGCTGTTGTTGTTGTTATGTTCATGTTTAGTTAATTCAATTGACAACGAAATAAATATTATATATTAGATTTTAAATAAGCTTTGACTAATGATATATTCAATAAAAGGATTTGTATGTCAAACGCCTCCATATATCCACGGCTTCCTTATTATCTGTTATAGGATCGAAAGTAGAGATTATATGCTTGACTCGTTGTCCTATATACCATGATTGTTTTATGTAGGGAATAAGTTGTCAAGAGAGAAGAAGCCCTGGGAACGAGGTTGCAAGGTAATGACACAGTGTGAAAGACTGTTGGATGCAGAACCGTACAGCTCTGTTAATGTTGATTTTAATAGGCAAAAATTTCCATGCAAATGCCAAAAGAGGACATTCCATTGGTTAGAAATTGACGCCACATTGTGATTCGCAAAAGATATTGTTGTCTAGTGAAACTCAACATTAGTACGGGCTGTGTATTGCTAATATACAGTCTAAATACGGAGCTGTACGAATCCGTACTCAGTAGTCATTCACACTGTGTTAGATAATCATCTTCTTGAGATCAACTCCTTTGTTGAGATCAATACCAAGCGCGTTGACATGAAAATCATCTTCCATAGTTTATTCAAGAAAAATTCATTGACGTCACCGCCAACTAAAGTGCATACGGAAGTTTATGTTGTGAGTAACACTTTCTGTAACCATATAGATTAATATTGCTATATAGATTTGAACAAATAAAGTTATAGATTACGCCTCTTCTGCGCTCACTGTATGACAGCCATCTTGATTGGCCACATTTTCCATTTTTAGATAAAAGAATGAGCGTATGTATTTTTCAAAAATAAACCATATACGCCAAAAACCTTTTCTAGAACAAGAACGCCATAACTCGAGAAAAAATTAGTGAGGTTCAAACGCATACCACACTCGAAACCTGCTGAATGTAGAGTTAGGATGATGCATACCGTTATAATTTGTCCATCTCATGATATGACAGTTTTTATAGTACTCTCTAAGCACAAAGGTACACATGTATTTCTAGTACCTAGAAAGTAAAAAATGTAAGCAAAAGCTTGTTCAAAGTCCGCGGTAGCTGACTTTGAATAAGTTTTTGTTTACTTGTGTAGTACAGTTTGAACTCACAATGTACTCCAATTCTGCGGGTTGCCCAACTAATCTATCACCATGATAGATAAACAACAAACTCGCGGTCCGTTAACTTATTGTGTTTTATCTATATAACACCCAAGTAGGCAAAAACTGGAGTAAAGGAGTAAAGGGGTTTTTAATGCGTACTTTAAACAAGCTATTGCCGACTGAAACGGTTAGAGTGCTGGTTTTGCAGACGTCAATAAACCCATTCACAAATACATGAAAACGAGGCTCAAAGTAGAACTTGATGCAGTGCAATAACTTCCTCTTTGTGCACTAATAAAAATAACTATGTTCTTTTTATAAGAATAGTTGTTCTAGACAATAGAGCAAAAATATATACATATATCGAATCGCTACAAAAAAAATACACCAAAAATATCTGTCATTGTGACGCGTCATAAATAAGAAATCATAAATAAGCGATTAAATTGGTAGTCTAAAATATCCCAGGGGAAAGAAACTTGTTCAAAATCTGCAGTAGACGTAGAAAAATGTTTTCAACGTTATTCTAAACGACTTTCCTGCATAATTTTAACAAGCAATTGTCCACTGGGTTAAATTTAAAGCTGAAGGAGTGCGCTTTGAATTCGCGTAATTATTGCTAATAGCGGAGGTCGACGAATAAAAAGGTATGACGTCACAAGAAGAATACAGCGTATGTGTGAAAAATATTCATTAAAAATCATATAAAATTCATAAATAACTCGTACGATTAGTTACTAAAACTAGTGAGATAAATATATACATTTGAACTTATTTTTGAATAACGAATAAAAACGGTAAGGTTATCTCCAGCCGGCAAAAACATGTTGAAAGTCAGCAAAATAACGTTAGAACAATGTTCTTTGAACGTTATTCTTACGTTATTTTGCTGACTTTTAACAGGTTTTTGCCGGCTGGGTGGTAGGGTTACCAAGCAGAGTGCAGAAGGGAAAACTTTACCCCAGAGCAGCATATTTTATTTTAAAATCTACATTAAACTGGGGGCGAATAATCGAGGATGTACGGTATGCTGGGGGCTTATTGTGGGGGGGTTACGGTATGTTGTCTCTGCTACATTGTATGTTTATAATCTTATTTACAATCAAATGTAAAAAAAATAAAAAATCAGAAGAACGACACATAAAGTACTCCCCACACTATAATTTTAATAACACCCATAAGTGCCCGCGGCCATTGTTTCGCGAATTGCTAATGACATGAAACTTGGTACACTTATAGAACAACTCCATACAAACACTTTGGTAAAAAGAATCTACTTGATGATGTCACTGGCACCTGCTATGACGTCATCAATAACATCAGGTTTTTGGTTTGTAGAATGCTGTAATGACAACGGCCTTATTTGCGAATGACTAACGCATATGGCATGGAATTTGGTACACTTATTAAACAACTCAATACATTTCCTTTCCATAAATACTATTTACTTGTTGAAAAGATAGGCTAACAACAACAGAGACTGTTTTAACAATATTATATTTTCTAAAAATTACCCCCTGTTCAGGATTAAGTTACCCCCGGAAAAATAACCAAAATAGTTTTAAAAAATATCCTTAATCCCAATCCTTAGTGAAAGTTAGGAAGAGTCACCAAATTTCAATACATATCGCAAAATGAATATGCCATGGGCACTTTGCGGCTCCCATGTGGGGTAATAGGGATAATGTTTGCATGTCTGTGTAATTGCTCCATAAGAAACATAACATTATCTGAAGAACGATTACGCTCAGAACGGCTAACATTGTAACTAACGTCATTTTGTAGTCGATGTTGAATAGACGTCGCGTGCTGACAGGAAGAGCGTGTTACTGGGGCTTACGATAATTCCTTGGATGAGCTTCTATCATTTGATAGAGGACTTACGATACATTCCAGGAATTTGCAAGCTCTTTTAGCAGAGATATATAAAAGTCT